>JARQOD010000716.1:0-128218 GCA_033576555.1 Oophaga sylvatica
TAGACAAGCCTAGGTCTTTTGTTTATGCTTTGTTTTATCTGTTTGCTGTGGACTTTAATAAAACTGGTTGCGGCCAGTTTTTACCATAATTGCTGTCTGAATGAACTGTTTCCATGCCATTCTGTCTACCCAGACAGCGATCTCAGAGCTAAAACCCCCGGAAAGGCTACATAGTGTTGAGCGATACTGCTCGATATCTAAAAATATCGGATCGGAATGGTATCGCCGATATCACTAAATATCGTCGATATCCGATTCCGATACCGGAAGTCCCATGTAAGTCTATGGGAACAAAATATCGACATTAAAAAAAAACCATTCTTGCCTTGTTGGTTAATTGTACATGAAGGAAAACAACAAAGACTAATGTAGAATGTATTGGGGGAGGTTGAGGAGACAATAAAGGCATACATGTTTAACCCAATGCATTGGAATAGCATTAATATATTTTTTTTTGGAAATACGTTTGGATTGACTAACAAATTGACAATGTTGTTAACCTTTTTTCTATTTTGACAAATATGTATGTTTCACAACTTCCATGCTCTTCACCTTTTTAACTTTTGCCAGTGCCACACTTTCTCCTTCATAATCTTCAGCAGCAGCATCATCTTTCTCATCAAATTATTCTTCATCTTCACCTTCTTAATCTTCTTCTTAAACTTCTTGCTATTCATGTTTTTGTTTACATTACTCATATTGTTATTATTAAACTAATTAATCTTCTTCATATTCAAATTCTTCATCTTCTTCCTCTTCATCTTCTTCATCATATTCTTATTTGTGACAGAGATTCCTGTACTTGTAATCTGTAAAAGTATGAATTGTTCATCCTTCCATTCTTGCAGTCACAAAAGATTTAAATTACAACAGTATTTGTCCGTGTTCAGTTTAGTCTGCAGCAGCAGGCATTTTCCAGGGGCACCACGAGGAGGAACGGACTCACCCCCATACACTGCTTAGTCTTCTTCTGCTTAGAATTTAGAGCATATATTTTGCTCTTCATTTTGGTCTTATACTTCATGTTCTTCTGCTTTTTGATCTTCTGCTTATTGTTCTTCTGTCTCTTGTTCTGTATCTTGTAGTTTGTCTTAACCTTCTTTGTCCTGTTGGTGATCTTCTTCTGGGTAATCTTTTATTTTTTCTTTGCGATGGTGTTCAGGCTGGTTGGCTTCATGCTCGTCGTCCTTGTTGTCGTCATCTTCTTCTGGGTGGTCTTTAAGGTCGTCTAATTTCCGAGAAACAGCTGACGTTACTGGAACCCTGACGGGTATCAGATGGAGCAAGAGACAATGGAAGTAACGAGGACCAGCTGACTGTGCTGGAACCTGGACGGGTAGCAGAAGGAAAAGAGGCAATGTCACAACCGAGTACCAGCTGACGTTACTGTGACACGGTTACTAAGCAGGAGGTACCTGTGCTCCAAAGCACTACCAAGGACCAGCAGACGTTGGTGGAACTCGGATACGGAGATGGAGGCACCTAGGCCAAAGGCACTGGGGAGAACCAGTTGACGGTACTGGACCCCGGACGGGTAGCAGAAGGAAAAGAGGCAATGTCACAACTGAGTACCAGCTGACGTTACTGTGACACGGTTACTAAGCAGGAGGTACCTGTGCTCCAAAGCACTACCAAGGACCAGCAGACGTTGGTGGAACTCGGATACGGAGATGGAGGCACCTAGGCCAAAGGCACTGGGGAGAACCAGTTGATGGTACTGGACCCCGGACGGGTAGCAGAAGGAAAAGAGGCAATGTCACAACCGAGTACCAGCTGACGTTACTGTGACACGGTTACTAAGCAGGAGGTACCTGTGCTCCAAAGCACTACCAAGAACCAGCAGACGTTGGTGGAACTCGGATACGGAGATGGAGGCACCTAGGCCAAAGGCACTGGGGAGAACCAGTTGACGGTACTGGACCCCGGACGGGTAGCAGAAGGAAAAGAGGCAATGTCACAACCGAGTACCAGCTGACGTTACTGTGACACTGTTACTAAGCAGGAGGTACCTGTGCTCCAAAGCACTACCAAGGACCAGCAGACGTTGGTGGAACTCGGATACGGAGATGGAGGCACCTAGGCCAAAGGCACTGGGGAGAACCAGTTGACGGTACTGGACCCCGGACGGGTGGAAGAACGCACCCATGAAAATGTAAGTTGACAGGACGCAAGCCGTCCGCATTTACCGAATCACACAGTCCTACAGTGGGTGCTTGTCCTATTGTCACAATGGAAACAGCCTTTATTTACATATCCCACAGCACACATAGGAATCACCTAAACTGCAGGCACCATAGAGTCGGCTAACCCGAATGCAACACGACAGCACAACTTATTGGAGGATAATTGACGTTCACACTGCCAGGAAACAGCTGTCTTGCTGTAACCAGGCTGGCCAGGAGTCAGTACCCCTGCGAATTACTTACGAGCAACAAATGGCGGTGTTGTAGTCCAGGGAGTAGAGTTCAGGTGGTAGAAAGATGAACATAACAGGAGACATGGAAAACGTTGCCAAACAGTTATTTAATCTGAAAACGGACAGGCAAATTCAGGTGAGATCCATGCCTTGTTCATTTTCAGAAAAGTAAGCCGGTCTACATTCTCTGAGGATAGTCGCATGCGACGGTCTGTTACTACACCACCTGCAGCACTAAAGACGCGCTCAGATAATACACTGGCAGCAGGGCAAGCCAGCACCTCCAATGCATACTGGCTAAGCTCTGGCCATGTATCCAAGTAGTCTGTCACCATCTTACGGAAACGTTTCTTCCTGGTGACTGGAGCCGTCTCGGATGGTGTAGACCTTGCTGGCGCTGTCACAAAACTTTGCCACATTTGTAACATACAGTTCTTGCCCTGTGCAGAGGCGCTGCTTCTGCTCCCTCTTGTTGTAGAGGTGTCTACACTGCCTCGACGCACAGAGCTGCTTTGTAAAGCAGTAGCAGCAGCAGCAGCTCCCTCGGCTGGAATGTACAACAGTATGGATTGCACCAGTGTGTCTTGGTACTCCTGCATTTTACGGTCCCGGTTCACCGGTGTGATGAGGGTTTGTAAGTTGTCCCGGTAGCGAGGGTCTAGGAGGGTGTACACCCAATAATCTGACGTGCTGAGAATGTGGGCGATGCGGCGGTCGTTTCTCAGGCACTGAAGCATGAAATCAACCATGTGCTGCAGACTCCCAACTGGCCAACAAAGGCTGTCCTCTGGAAGAGGCGTTATCTCTGCCTCCTCTGCATCACCCACCCTCGCTCTACATACTGACTACAGCGTTGTGTACCTCCCTCTGTAGGGATTTCTTCCTCCTCCATTGACTCCTCCTCCTCCTCATCCTCCTCACAAAGTGAGCCCTGCCCAGCCCTTTGTGAGGAACCACGTTGCGCTGACTGTCCTGAAGGTAATTGAATTTGTGACTCCTCATCCTCCACCTCTTCCAAAACCTCTTCCTTTAGTGCTTTCAGTGATTTCTGAAGCAGGCAGATAAGGGGGACAGTCATGCTGACTAGTGCATCATCTGCACTCGCCATCCGCGTTGAGACATCAAACGCACGCAAAACGTCGCAGATGTCCTTCATAGAGGCCCACTCAGTAGTGGTGAAGTGTGAATGGCGCAAATTGCGAGTTGATTGCGCCTGTTGCAGCTGATACTCCATTACTGCTGGCTGCTGCTCACACAACCGCTCCAACATATGTAACGTGGAATTCCACCTGGTGGGTACGTCACATATGATGCGATGTTCAGGAAGGCGAAATCTGACTTGCAGAGCTGCAATGCGCGATCTGGCCATGCTGGAACGTCGCAAGTGAGCGCACTCTAGGTGGACCTTGTGCAGCAGTGCATCAAGATCCGGATAGTCCCTCAAAAAACTCTGCACGACCAAGTTGAGCACATGTGCCAGACATGGTATGTGAGTGAGGTTGCCAAGGCCCAGAGCTGCCACCAGATTTCGGCCATTGTCACACACTACCAAGCCTGGCTGGAGATTAGCTGACAAAAACCACACGTCGCTCTCCTGCTTGATGGCATCCCAGAGCTCCTGCGCTGTGTGGCTTCGATTCCCCATGGAAATTAATTTCAGGACGGCCTGTTGACGTTTGGCCACGGCTGTGCTCATATCGGTCGCAACAGGTAAGCGTTCACGGGTCCATGTGGAGGTATACCGTGACGGCTCGTGCAGCGATGATTCTGAGGAACTGGAGTAGGAGGAGGAATCAATGTGTACAGACTGGATTCCTGCAATCGTTGGAGTTGGCAGAACACGTACAGCGCCACTGGCAAGATCTG
Organism: Oophaga sylvatica; assembly: GCA_033576555.1. NCBI lineage: Eukaryota > Metazoa > Chordata > Amphibia > Anura > Dendrobatidae > Oophaga > Oophaga sylvatica. The sequence continues at coordinate 4,283 of JARQOD010000716.1, forward strand.
TACCCGGCTCCACAACATTGACCCAATGGGCAGTGAGGGAAAGGTATCGTCCCTGGCCATGGGTACTGGTCCACGCATCGGTGGTCAGGTGGACCCTGCTACTGACGGCGTTTAGTAGCGCATGTTTAATGTTTCCCTCGACATGTTTTTGCAGAGCAGGGACGGCTTGCCTGCTGAAATAAAATCGGCTTGGCACATTATATTGTGGGACTGCCAATGCCATAAAGTTCCTGAAACTGTCAGTCTCCACCAGCCTGAATGACAGCATTTCAAGGGACAGGAGTTTTGCAATGCCAGCATTCAGAGCCTGTGCTCGTGGATGGTTTGCCGAGTATGGCCGTCTTTTATCCCATGCCTGTTGTACCGATGGCTGTTTTTTGTTCTGGGAGTGTGACGATGACTGTGAACTTGCTGCTGTGGGTGGAATAACAGTTTGTCTATGGACAACAGTGACCGAGGTTCTTCCATGGAGATCCTGTGAGGAAGCCGAACCAAGTGTGTGTGAGCTGGAGGTAGAGGCTCGAACACGACCTGAAGATGTAGGTGCTGCTGTAGGTTGGCCTACATCTCCAGTGTGTCTTTGTAACTCAGCTACGTGCTTTGTCCGTACATGTTTCCACATATTTGTGGTATTCAGGTTACTGATATTTTTACCTCTTTTAACTTTTTGCTTACACAGCTTGCATTGAACATAGCAAATATCATCTACAAGTCTGTCAAAAAAGGACCACGCAGTGCAAGTCATGGAGCGCCAATTTTGACATTTCTAAGAGAACTGCTCCCAACAGGTGCCAAACTGGAGGCTACAGGCAAGCGAGTCTGCAGCCTACCTCTCCCTCCTCTTTGTACCGTTGGGCCAATCTCTTCCTCAGAGCTGCTCCCACCACCTTCCTGTTGCTCACGCCATGTTGGGTCTCGGACTTCATCATCTCCACTACCCTCTTCCAACACCTGCTGCTGTTGGATGGTTTGGGCAGCACCATGCTCCACAAAACCTGGCACCTGAGTCTCATCATCATCATAAGATGCGTTCTGCGGTGTGCTGTCCATCGGCACTGGCTCACCCGCCTCTTCAGATTGAGAGAGACACAGCTGTTGCGCATCACTGCATACTCCCTCTTCTTCAAATTGCAGAATTCTGCTTGCCTGTGCCCGTGTTTGCGAGCCAACAGATTCTGAGAACAGAAGCAGAGACTCAGCTGGCTCCTGTACAGAACTCTCTGACTGCCTGGGCAATTTGACAGGCGGTGAACAGACAGATGGTTGCTCAACAGTGTTGTGTTCCTGAGAGGAGGTGGAAGGAATTGAAGTCGATGCATTGGCTGCCATCCAACCAACAACGGCTTCAATTTGTTCTTCCCGCAGCAGGGGGGCACGCCGAGCTCCTACCAAAGTGCGCATAAAGGAACGCTCACGGGGATAAATGGTGGATGCTGTGTCACTGAGGGCGGCAGCAGCCACAGAATCCCCACGTCCTCTCCCTGCTGAAACTCCACTACCACGACCACGTGCCTTACTCCCTGCCTTCTTCATCTTGGTAGATTGATAAAGAAAGTCAGAAAAGTTATAAGGCCTAAGTGTGGTTATTACGCAGAGACTGAAGTGAACACTGAAACACAACTGTTCACAATCTGTGAAAGGCTACTCCTTTGTCTACTTCTATAGTGTTTGCAACCAATGTATTGGATACGGATGGAAGCGCGTCACACTAATAGATTATATTTTAAATGGAATTGAGCAGAACCAATTGGAGATAAATGAAAAGGATGAGGCACTGAGACACGCTCAGCAGAGTACAAGCAGCAGTGCTTGAACAAGTAACTGGAGCGTGATGTGCACTCAAAAAATAAAAAACACAGACTGAAGTGAACACTGAAACACAACTGTTCACAATCTGTGAAAGGCTACTCCTTTGTCTACTTCTATAGTGTTTGCAACCAATGTATTAGATACGGATGGAAGCGCGTCACACTAATAGATTATATTTTAAATGGAATGGAGCAGAACCAATTGGAGATAAATGAAAAGGATGAGGCACTGAGACACGCTCAGCAGAGTACAAGCAGCAGTGCTTGAACAAGTAACTGGAGCGTGATGTGCACTCAAAAAATAAAAAACACAGACTGAAGTGAACACTGAAACACAACTGTTCACAATCTGTGAAAGGCTACTCCTTTGTCTACTTCTATAGTGTTTGCAACCAATGTATTGGATACGGATGGAAGCGCGTCACACTAATAGATTATATTTTAAATGGAATGGAGCAGAACCAATTGGAGATAAATGAAAAGGATGAGGCACTGAGACACGCTCAGCAGAGTACAAGCAGCAGTGCTTGAACAAGTAACTGGAGCGTGATGTGCACTCAAAAAATAAAAAACACAGACTGAAGTGAACACTGAAACACAACTGTTCACAATCTGTGAAAGGCTACTCCTTTGTCTACTTCTATAGTGTTTGCAACCAATGTATTGGATACGGATGGAAGCGCGTCACACTAATAGATTATATTTTAAATGGAATGGAGCAGAACCAATTGGAGATAAATGAAAAGGATGAGGCACTGAGACACGCTCAGCAGAGTACAAGCAGCAGTGCTTGAACAAGTAACTGGAGCGTGATGTGCACTCAAAAAATAAAAAACACAGACTGAAGTGAACACTGAAACACAACTGTTCACAATCTGTGAAAGGCTACTCCTTTGTCTACTTCTATAGTGTTTTCAACCAATGTATTGGATACGGATGGAAGCGCGTCACACTAATAGTTAAATTGCATGGAGCTGCAAGAATTACACTGAAGAAAAAAAAAAGTGTCTGTGAGTGACACGTGCAGATGCCTACAGACAGCGTTGCATGCAGAGCAAACTGCAGCGTCACCTGCACTCACACACACCTTGCAGAGCTGTTAAAACAACACTGCAGGCAAAAGGAAGCTTTACACAGCGGTTGGTGCTAGCCTGCCTAAAGCACACTACACTAAATCGCAATCTCTAACTGTCCCTCAGAGTCAGCACAGCAGCGTTCTGTCCCTAACTGAATTCACAGCACAGTGACGCTAAAATGGCGGCGGCGCCTTTTATAGTGCATTCTGACATCATTTCAGCATCCAATCACAGCCATGCCATTAGTTAACATGACCGCAACAGTACAGGATGTGCCCACACTTCTTAGGATTCCTCAATGGCTGACTAAAATCACATTGCCTCTCAAAGAATTATGGGAACTTCCGATTCTGGTATACGATATATGGAAAATATCGAAATTAAGTATCGAAAGGCCGATAGAGCTAATATCGGCCGATACCCGATACTTACGGTATCGTATCGCTCATCACTAGTTCTAATTTCTCCTGTTACCCTTGGGAAAATAAAAAATAGCTGGCTAAAATAATCATTTTTGAGGAAAAAAAATATTTATTATTTTCACGGCTCTGCGTTAATAAATTTCTGTGAAGCACTTGGGGGTTCAAAGTGCTCACCACACATCTAGATAAGCTCCTTGGGGGATCTAGTTTCCAAAATGGTGTCACTTTCAGAGGGTTTCTACTGTTTAGGCACATCAAAGGCTCTGCAAACACATGACGCCCGCAGAACATTCCATCAAAGTCTGCATTACAAAATGGCGCTCCTTCCCTTCCAAGCACTCCCATGCGTCCAAACAGTGGTTTCACCCCACATATGGGGTATCAGCGTACTCAGGAAAAATTGCACAACAACTTTTTGGGTCCAATTTCGTCTGTTACCCTTGGGAAAATAAAAAAATAGCGGGCTAAAGAATCATTTTTGAGGAAAAAAATGATTTTTTTATTTTCACGGCTCTGCGTTAATAAATTTCTGTGAAGTACTTGGGGGTTCAAAGTGCTCACCCCAGATCTAGATAAGTTACTTAGAGGGTCTATTTTCTAAAATGGGGTCACTTGTGGGGGTTTTCCACTGTTTAGGCACATCTGAGGCACTGCAAACGGAACATGACCCCCATCAACGTCTGCATTCCAAAACTTTATTACTTCCTTTCCAAGCCCTGCCGTGCGCCCAAACAGTTCTCCCCCCCCCCACATATTTGGTATCAGCGTACTCAGGACAAATTGGACAACAACTTTTAGGGTCCAATTTCCTTGTGAAAAATAAAAAATTGGGACTAAAAAATCATTTTTTTGGAAAATTGTTTTTTTTTTTTTTCACACCCAGGCATTATAAACTTTTGTGAAACACTTGGGGGTTCAAAGTTCTCACAACAGATCTAGATAAGATCCATAGGGGGTCTAGTTTCCAAAATGGTCTTACTTGTGGGGGGTTTCCACTGTTTAGGCGCATCAGTGGCTCTCCAAATGCAACATGGTGTCCAATCTCAATTCCAGCCAATTTTCGTTTGAAAAAGTCAAACGGCGCTGCTTCCCTTCCAAGCCCTGCCGTGCACCCAAACAGTGGTCCCCCCCATATATGGGGTATCAGCGTACTCAGGACAAATTGGACAACAACTTTTGTGGTCTAATTTCTCCTGTTACCCTTGGGAAAATAAAAATTGGGGTGAAAAGATCATTTTTGTGGAAAAAATATGATTTTTTATTTTCACGGCTCTACGTTATAAACTTGTGTGAAGCACTTGGAGTTTCAAAGTGCTCACCACACATCTAGATAAGTTCCTTAAGGGGTCTAGTTTCCAAAATGGGGTCACTTGTGGGGGGTTTCCACTGTTTAGACACATCAGGGCCTCTACAAATGCGACATGGCATCCAGCCAATTCTGCGTTGAAAAAGTCAAACGGCGCTCCTTCCCTTGCGACCTCTGCCGTACGATCAAAAAGTGGTTTACCCCCACATATGGGGTATCGGCGTATTCAGGAGAAATTGCACAACAAATTTTGTGGTTCATTTTTTTCTTTTAACACTTGTGAAAATAAAAAAATTGGTTCCGAAGTAAAGCTTTTGCAAAAAAAGTTAAATGTCAATTTTTTCCTTCCACATTGCTTCAGCTCCTGTGAAGCACCTGAAGGGTTAATAAACTTCTTGAATGTGGTTTTGAGCACATTGAGGGGTGCAGTTTTTAGAATGGTGTCACTTTTGGGTATTTTCTATCATATAGACCCCTCAAAGTGACTTGAAATGTGATGTGGTCCCTAAAAAAAAATGGTGTTGTAAAAATGAGAAATCGCTGGTCAACTTTTAACCCTTATAACTTCGTAACAAAAGAAAATTTTGTTTCCAAAATTGTGTTGATGTAAAGTAGACATGTGAGAAATGTTATTTATCAAGAAATTTGTGTGACATATCTCTCTGATTTAACGGCATAAAAATTTCAAATTTGAAAATTGCAAAATTGTAAAAATTTTTGCCATATTTCCGTTTTTTTCATAAATAAAAGCAAGTCATATAAAAATTTTTTTACCACTAACGTGAAGTACAATATGTCACGAAAAAACATTCTCAGAATCAGCAGGATTCGTTAAAGCGTTCCAGAGTTATAACCTCATAAAGTGACAGTGGTCAGGATTGTAAAAATTGGCCCGGTCATTAAGCTGCAAAATGGCTCTGTCACTAAGGGGTTAAATATATGCATTTTTGTTGCAAATTTACCACGTTTCTCAGAGTGTTTTGCAGCATTTTTTAAGCATTTTTTCGTGTTCATTAAAATTGGATGAAAAATGCTGCAAAAACTCTGAAGGAACTGACGTGCTGCAGAACCTGAAGACCCATCTGTTCCGACAAGCCTACAACCTGCAATGACCTCAGTCTACTGAACCATCGCACGACCAGCTCTACCCTCTCCTAGTGTATTCTCACCCATCCCTGTAGACTGTGAGCCCTCGCGGCAGGGTCCTCTCTCCTTCTGTACTTGTGTGTCCCTTGTCTAGCACATGTTTATTGTATCTGTCTATATTTTTCCCTTTTCATATGTAAAGCGCCATGGAATAAATGGCGCTATATAAATGTATAATAATAATAATAATAATAATAATAATTGAAACTAGAAATCTCATTTACTTTGCTGGTACCACAGAGCAGGTTATTTTACACTTGGTTTTGGCCCAGCGTTTCGGGGAGCCTTACCCTGTCATTCTTGATCTGAGGAGGCGTAGAAGAATGTGGGTTCATCCACTTGTGAGATGCCGGGTGACAAAAGGACATTTTCACCGTCTTTATGCTTCACTACGCAGCCATCCCGACAAATTCTATCAATATTGTCGTATGAGCCTGGCCACTTTTGACATTCTTCTCGAGACGGTCCGCCCTGGGATCACGTATAAGGATACGGTGATGCGCAAGTCTATTTCGGCGGAGGAGCGTCTTCTACTGATTTTACGGTATGTCATATACCTTAATGGTGGGTGTAATACAGAAACTTTATGTGTTTAGGTCTTAATATTTATTTTTCTTTTTGCCTCTAGGTTTCTGTCCACTGGCCTGTCATATGCGGCCCTACAACTTGAGTTTTTACTCGGTAAATCCACTATTTGTGGGATTGCCCGCTGTACCTGCCTTGAAATTTGGTCAAGACTGCATAACTCGGTCATGCCTGTGCCAAAACAAGCAGATTGGGTGCGTATAGCCCGTGGGTTTGAGGAGACGTGCCAGTGGCACTAGATGGGAAGCACATTCGTGTATGTAAGCCCCCCAACTCTGGCTCACAATACTATAATTACAAAGAGTATTTTTCAGTTGTTCTGTTGGCCCTGGTCGACAGTGCTTACATGTTTACTATAGTAGATATTGGGGCCTATGGGCGAACAGGAGACTCCAGAGTGTTTAATACCTCAATTATGGGTCGGCGTCTGCGGAGCAATCAGTTGGACCTCCCACCCCCACGTCAGCTCTCAGGGTCTCATCTCGAACCTGTGCCTTATGTGATGGTTGGTGATGAGGCATTTCAGGTAACCAAGAACCTCATGAGGCCCTATCCACGGCGAACCCTTGACAACCGGCGGCGCATTTTTAATTTCCATCTATCCCATGCACGACGCAAATGGCGGGTTCTGCAGTCTGCAATACAACTAAGCGAACAAAATGTTGATCAAGTAATAAAAGCATTTGTCGTACTACACAATTTTACCCGAAAACATGACTGTCTTGCAAATGAGGGTTATGATGTTGTAGATGCAAATAATGTGCTCCCAACTCCGCATGGACAGCAACCACGTCGCCCACCATCTGGACTTAAATTGCGGGACGTGTTTACCAATTATTTTGTTTCCCCAGAGGGATATACTCCTTGGCAAGAAAATGCATTGTCTATGTTATGATTTTCTGTATGTGTGCGTAATAACATGAAACTAATTTTACATGTACCGTTTGTTTCAAATGCAATATAATGTCTGAAATAACACATTGATAGCATCAGTTACACATAAAATAATGAGAACAATCACAATTTGAGTTTGTGCTTTTTAGTAGCAACAATTTTAGGGCATAACATACCATATTACCATCATATGGCAATGATGGCCTTTATTGGTGGCCAGAAACCCAGATTAAAGAAAAAAAATTATCATAACAACATGGAAAATAACATATAAAAACTCAATATAAAAACAAAAGTATTCACAAATTCTGATATGTATGTGGTGGAGAAGGAGGAGCATCAGGCTGAGTGGGTTGGTGACTTTGTTGCGGCAATTGGCCATGATGCTGAATTGTGGCTCAGGTGCCATGAAGGACCATGGAAGGTACTTGGGGTGCAACATGGTGGTACTGTCCACTTTGGTAATGAGGGACATAATCAAGGGTATTGACAGGGCCCATGTGCGGATACATACCAGAATGTCCATGTCGAACATACCCATGTAGTGGCCAATCTCCTCCACTGGGTATTGTAATGTATGTAGTACAGTTCATATAGCGTCTTGTGCTTGGGTGCGATGAAAACACAGGAGTCACAGGTTTGATATAGAAAAGTCCTGTATTACTTCATACAAGTTGGCAGAAATAGTCACACAGTTTGCAGACACAGAAACAGGAGACACAGCAGGCCAGAGTAATCCAAGCTCAGCAATCACTCTCCAATACAGATTCAGGATCTTCTTCTCTGTTACCGTAAGTCCATGCAAACGTGGGTCTTTCAAAGAGCAGGGTTCAGAGTCCACAAGTGCTTCAGAGTTCCTCAGTAGGAATAGCTGGAGTACAAGGTCCAAGGCTTACAGGAGTCAAGTCACAGGTTCACTGCAGGCTAGATTCTGAAGCACTGATTGCTCAGCTGTGGCTGCTTAAGAAGCAAAGGAGAGAATCAGGGCGGGAACATGCAAGCTGGAAACTCCATTTTGACTGAGGGCAAGATAGCTGCAGCAAGACAGAAAGTAAAATGGCTGACGAACAAACTGAGTTTCAGGAATATATACATAGAAGCTTACATTACTCCCCCCTTAAGGACAACCTCCGGATGACCTCAGACCAGGCTTGTGTGGGTACCTCTGATGAAACTGACGGAGCAAGCGAGGAGCATTAACGTTATTGACCGGTTCCCATGAGTTGTCCTCCACTGGGTAGCCCTGCCATTTAATCAGATATTGTAACTGATTTCTATACAACCTGGAATCTAAAATCCTTTCCACCACAAATTCTTCCTGACCATCGACTAGCACTGGGTCAGGGCAAGGAGAGGAACGTCCAGGAAACGTATTGGGTGTCGCAGCCTTTAGTAGGGATACATGAAAGACAGGGTGGATTCTGATAGTTCTGGGCAGTTGAAGACGACAAGCAACGGCACTTATAATTTTACTGATTTTATAGGGTCCAATGTACTTATGTCCCAACTTAGACGATGGAATCCTTAACTTAAGATTTCTGGTTGACAGCCAGACCAAGTCTCCTACCTTGAAAGCTGGTGCAGGTTTACGAAATTTATCTGCTGCTTTCTTGTACCTTTCTTGAGCCGATTCCAGATTTTCCTTTAGAAGATCCATATTCTTCTGTAAAGACGTGATTCTTTCAGCCACTGCTGGTAAAGGCGTTTCTATGGGAAATCGTGGTAGAATGTTAGGATGATAACCTAGATTAGAGTAAAAAGGAGACTGTTTAGTGGAGGCACTCTGAGAGTTGTTATACGAGAACTCAGCTAATGGAAGTAGATCCACCCAATCATCCTGTAGGTGGCAGATAAAGCAGCGGAGATACTGCTCCAGGGTTTGATTGGTTCGTTCGGTCTGTCCATTAGTCTGGGGATGAAAAGCAGAAGAAAGTTTTACTTTAATGTCCAATGCTGCACAGAAATTTTGCCAAAACCTAGAAATGAATTGCACCCCTCGATCCGAAATAACCTCATCCGGTACTCCATGTAAGCGAAACACATCTTTAATCATCAAATCTGATGTCTGTTTTGCAGTGGGTAAGCCGACACAAGGGATAAAATGAGCTGCCTTTGTTAGACGGTCAACCACCACTAGAATGGTGTTCTTCCCCTGAGAGGTTGGTAACTCCACAATGAAGTCCATAGAAATGGATCCCCACGGGCGGGACGGGGTGGGAAGAGGCTGTAACAGACCAGTTGGTGAGGAGCGAGGTGTTTTGCATCTTGCACAGACCTCACATGAGGTGACATAATTCAAAACATCCTTCCTGCAAGTGGGCCACCAAAAGAAACGAGAAAGAAATTCCTGTGTCTTTAGAATTCCTCTATGCCCAGCTATCTTGGAATCGTGAATGAGTTGCAATACTCTTAATCTGACTGTTTCAGGAATATACAGACGTTGTCCCTGAATCCACACACCATTCTTAAAGACAAGACTTACGTCCCTTGGGGGTTGTGCCAAAAAGGAATCCGCATGGTATGCTTCCTTGATGTCCTTAAGTAGGTCTTGATTATGAATTACTCCTAGGAATCTAGAGTCAGGAAGAATAGTCTTAGGAGGAGTAAGTGGACGTGTCTCTGCTGAATGAATCCTAGAGAGTGCATCAGCCTTTCCATTGCGCGATCCTGGTCTATAAGAGATGATAAAATTAAATTGGTTTAAGAAAAGATTCCAGCGAGCCTGGCGAGGAGTCAGGCACTTAGCCGACCTGATAAACTCAAGGTTACGATGGTCTGTCAGGACGACTATTTGCTGTGCAGCTCCCTGAAGAAGGTGTCTCCATTCTTTGAAGGCGGCAATAATGGCCAACAACTCTCTATTGCCCACATCGTAGTTTCTCTCAGCCGAAGACAACTGCTGGGAAAAGAAGGCACAGGGATGCAAGACATTCTTCTCACCTGTTCTCTGAGAGAGTATAGCTCCAACGGCACAGTCTGAAGCATCCACCTCTATTATGAAGGCAAGCTCGGGGTTGGGATGTACTAGGATAGGTGCAGTGGTAAATTTATCTTTTAGACGGGAAAATGCTTCCTGGGCTTGGGGAGTCCAGGAAAACCTAGACTCTTTCCGGGTAAGTTGAGTGATAGGTGACACTACCTCAGAGAAATTTCTAATGAAACGTCTATAGAAGTTGGCAAACCCGATGAAGCGCTGTACCTCCTTCACATTTCTAGGACTTGGCCAATCCTTGATGGCTTGGGTTTTGCTTCCATCCATACTAATTCCTTGTGTAGACAGTACATACCCCAGAAATTGAATTTCGGTCCTATGGAATTCACACTTTTCAAGTTTGATGTAAAGATGATTTTGTCTTAGACGTTCCAAGACCATTCTCACATGTCCATGATGTTCCTCTGTGGAGTTAGAAAAAATTAGAATATCATCCAAATAAATTACCACGAATGTATCTAGGAGATCCCTGAAGATGTCATTCACCAAGTGTTGGAAAGTGGCTGGGGCGGTACTCAGACCAAAAGGCATAACTAGATATTCAAAGTGTCCATAGCGTGACCTGAATGCAGTCTTCCATTCATCCCCAGGTCTAATACGGACTAAGTTATAGGCCCCACGAAGATCTAGTTTAGAAAAATTTTTGGCATGTCGCACTCTCTCCAATAACTCAGGGATTAAAGGCAATGGATAACGGTTTCTAATAGTAACCTTATTGAGTTCCCTATAGTCTACGCATGGTCTCAGAGATCCATCTTTCTTCTTTACAAAGAAGATGGGTGCACCTGCAGGAGATGAAGAGGGGCGTATGAAGCCCTTGGCTAGATTTTCATCTATGTAATCCTTTAAAGCCTTTAGCTCGGGCCCCGCCAGGGGGTAGATCTTACCAAAAGGTATCTCTGCTCCAGGCAATAATTCAATTGGACAATCATATGGACGGTGAGGAGGAAGCTGGTCAGCGTTCTTCTTGTCACATAAATCCACATAGTCCTGGTATACAGCTGGTAGTTCAGGGACTGACATGATTCCTTTAGGAACAGAGCAAGCTGAAACTTTTGGACTCATCTGTTTCTCTGGAAAGTGTAATTCCTTGGTCTCCCAGTTAATGGTAGGATTCTGAGCCTGCAGCCATGGTAGCCCTAGAATAATGGGAAAGTGGGGAGAAGAGATAAGCATAAAGGACAGTTTCTCTTGATGATCTTTACCCATAAGAACCCTCAAAGGCTCTGTTTCCTGATCCACTGGTCCAGAGGTCAGCAGGGAGCCATCCACAGTTTCCATCTGTACTGGAGTAGCCTTCTTCACTGAACGTATTCCCTGTTTCAGAGCAAAGGAGACATCCATAAAATTTCCACTTGCCCCTGAGTCGATCATAGCAGAGCTAGACACCCAAGCTGAGTCAACCCAGAGTTTGATGGAAAGAAAGCAATGAGAATTGTTTTTCTTACAACTCAGCTGGGACACCGCTGAGGAAACTTGAAAAATGGCAGCGTTTACACAGTCAACGTCCTCAGAGGTAACGGAGTTTAAGTCCAAGAAATCAAGATCTGTTGCTGCAGATCTCTCTGGAGCCTGAGGCTCGGACCTGACAGATCCCCTCTCGCAACACTCACAATGAATGAGTGCTGCAGTAGTCTTACGAGAACGGCTGGGCAGTTTATAATGAAGTGCCCTGACTTACCACAATAGAAACATAGATTCTCCTTAAAACGATGTTCCTTGCGTGCATCACTAACCCGTCGTTGTAAAGAGTCTACCTGCATGGGTTCAGGTTCAGGTTCCCTTGCGATCCTACTCAAAGGTTCCTTAGCTGGAGAGGAAGGTAGGAAAAGGTTAGTACGATTGCTTTCGAACCATCTCTCTTGCCTGCGTTCAGTCAGACGAGTATCAATACGGATGCAGTAGTTAATAAAGTCACCTAACGCAGTGGGAGGGTCGGCACGAGCAAGTTCATCCTTAATCAGTGGAGATAACCCCTTTCGAAAAATAGATTTTTTGGCGGAACTGTCCCAGGTGGTATCAAGGGCCCATCTCCTGAAATCCAAGGCATATTCAGCTACCGAGTGCTTACCTTGGCGCAAAGCTAACATGGCTGCTTCAGCTGTTGCACCTCGATTGGGGTCATCAAACACCTGCCCCATGGCTGAAATAAAATCATCAAGGTGATTCAAACAATCATCCTCAGTCTCAATCAGAGGGTTTGCCCACATTAAAGCCTTGTTGGTAAGCAACATAATTATAGTAAGCACCTTAGATCGTTCAGTGGGAAATTGTGAAGCATGTGCAGAAAAAAAAAGATTGCATTGATTAATAAATCCCCTGAATTTCTCACGTTCACCGCCAAAACGAAAAGGGGGCAACTTGGGAATCCCAGCACTCGGGCTACGGCAGGAGCCTGGACTCGCCCCTCTAGAACCTCAATCCTGGCTTGCAAATCCTGGGTAGTCTGTCCAACCACTTGCAAATTGTGATTATTGAGGTCCTGTAGGTTTGTAAAACGGGTCTTTATATTCTGCAAATCTGCAAGGATATTATCAGTCACTCCGCAAAGTTCCTTTATGCGGGCCTCCATTTTCCAGATCTTTTAAGACAGGATTACTGGAAGAAGAGGAGAGAAAAAAAACAATAGTGTTCACCTGTGGCAACACTGCGGAGAGAAAAAAAAATTAAGGGAACTGCTCACCTGGAATGGTTGTGAGAAGTCACAACCACTATCATCACAGAAAGTTTCAACCAGACATCTGATATCCAGAGTTACAGCAGACAAAAAAAAGAAAAGAAAGGAAAAAAAAAAAAACAATAGTGTTTACCTGTGGTAACACTGCAAAAAGAAAAAACTTAAGGGAATTGCTCACCTGGAATGGTTGTGAGAAGTCACAACCACTGTCATCACAGAAAGTACAACCGGACGTCTGATATCCACAGTACAGCAGACACAGCCTTCCAGACCCAGCAGACACTAACGTTTTGGCTTCAGAATCTTGTAATGTATGTAGTACAGTTCATATAGCGTCTTGTGCTTGGGTGCGATGAAAACACAGGAGTCACAGGTTTGATATAGAAAAGTCCTGTATTACTTCATACAAGTTGGCAGAAATAGTCACACAGTTTGCAGACACAGAAACAGGAGACACAGCAGGCCAGAGTAATCCAAGCTCAGCAATCACTCTCCAATACAGATTCAGGATCTTCTTCTCTGTTACCGTAAGTCCATGCAAAAGTGGGTCTTTCAAAGAGCAGGGTTCAGAGTCCACAAGTGCTTCAGAGTTCCTCAGTAGGAATAGCTGGAGTACAAGGTCCAAGGCTTACAGGAGTCAAGTCACAGGTTCACTGCAGGCTAGATTCTGAAGCACTGATTGCTCAGCTGTGGCTGCTTAAGAAGCAAAGGAGAGAATCAGGGTGGGAACATGCAAGCTGGAAACTCCATTTTGACTGAGGGCAAGATAGCTGCAGCAAGACAGAAAGTAAAATGGCTGACGAACAAACTGAGTTTCAGGAATATATACATAGAACCTTACAGGTATGGTCAAGTGGCCATACTGGTGATGTACTGCTGGTGGATATATCTGACCATGTTGAGGATGGTGTTGACTAACACCTTGAGGTTGGTGTGAGGATGGACTACGTGTGGAAGGGGGATCACTTTCAGGTCTTGTATTATCATCAGGTGGCACAGGCATTAGGAGACGGTTTGCCTGTGAAAGTTGCCATCTTTCTAGATAAGCCAAGATTTGCTTTGGGTTATTGGGGTGGGGTGCAAGCATCTATGACTATTTGAATGGCACCTCTGGCACGCAGCCTTACTTCTCGGGGGATAGTGCGTAGATAGCGAGCCAGACTCCGGGTATAGGCCTCTTCACCAATATCTTTTGCCGTGCGGGACAGATAGTTTAATACCCCTGTATCCACTTGGCGTTTGGTCCCAGTGGTGTTCAGCTACCTTCGGCGTCGTTCCTGTCCTGACACTACTCCAGCCTGTGGTGAGGTATCAAGGCTGAGGGTTGGGCTACTACTCTGGGCACGGTCGTCCTCTTCCTGTGCCTCCTGTCCTGCAGAAGGCCGTGCTGGTGGTGTTGGTTGTTGGCTGGAAAGTGGTTGGGAAGATGGTCCAGCCTCTTCTTGTCATGTGTGCATTGCCACGAAGATCGTCGCGGTTGCACATTCTGACTTCTCACAGCTGAGTTGCTGTTTCTTTGTGTTTGGCAGTTAGAGAGTTAATTCTGTCTGTGCTCAGTTCTGGGACTGGGTGCAGTTTCTCCCGGCTGCAATTAATTATTTGTTGATTGGTTTCCTTTAAATCTCTGGTTGTCTGTGTTGGGAGTTGCCAGTGAAATTCTTCATGCAGACCACAGATAGGATTGTATCTGTATAGACTTAAGTTAAAGAGCTCCTTAGTTGTTTTAAGCTCACCTTGCTTAGAGTTTAATATCCCAGATCATTTATGTTCCTTCTGTGTTTGAGTGTGTATGCAAGTCTGTGTTTTCTCCAGTCTGTCTAATATGTCTAATCTGTGTATTTAGCAGAGATCAGCCCATATTCCTTTGGTGGTAATCAGTATCCTTCTTAGGACTGATTACAGGGTTCAGGGACTGATAGGAGACAGGGTTAGGCTGGAGACTTGGACCTCTGAACCATTATCAGTACCTCCAAGGTGAGGGATTAGTTAGGACCCCAGTTTAGGGTCAGGTTAGACCCCCGGTCCTCCTCTTTCCTGTGACAGTGTATCAAGTCCTCAAGATTAACCCTGAGTTCAACGGATATCGTGTCAGGTAAATCTATTCTATATTTACATGCTGATGTTGCTAATCTATATGTTGTATAGAGTGTTGTTCTTTTAAGAATAGTTTACTGACATCGTACACATATCATAAGACCGCGTGACATTTTCACTGGCCAATAAAATTATTCCCAGTTGCCATGGATCCAGTGGCCCAGCTGGCTCTGCAGTTGCAGGGATTGTCTATGGAGCTGACGGACTTTAAGTCCAAAGTTTTGTCTCCCTCAGAGCAAACCAGATTTGAACCTAAAGTAGCTCTCCCGGACAGGTTCACTGGTGGGCGAGACAAATTTTTTACCTTCAGGGAAGCATGTAAATTGTATTTTCGGCTTCGGCCTCGATCATCGGGGAGTGAGGAGCAGAGAGTGGGAATTGTTATCTCGCTCCTACAAGGGGACCCTCAATCCTGGGCCTTCTCCCTTCCTCCGGGATCCCCGGCTCTACAGTCAGTGGATCGATTTTTTACTGCCCTGGGTTTGGTATATGATGACCCAGATCGGTCTCTCTTGCTGAGACAAAATTGCGTAGGATACAGCAGGGAGATCGTCCGGCGGAGGAATTTGCTTCTGAGTTCCGTAGATGGGCCACAGATACTCAGTGGAATGACCCAGCTCTTAGAAGCCAGTTTTGTCATGGGCTTTCTGACAAATTAAAGGAAGTTTTGGCTCAGTATGATTCTCCTCCATCACTGGAGGCTGCTATGGCCCTAGCTATCCGTACTGATAGACGGCTCCGGGAGAGGTGCGAGGTAACTCCGCCCCCTGTTGTTACTCCACCTACTACTAAAGTCCCTTATGTTGAGGTTCCCCTTGTCTGTTCGGAGGAGCCTATGCAGTTGGGAGGGACATCATTTCGTAGGAGGGGATTGGCGGTACGCCGCAGGACTAGAAGGTGTTTCTTCTGCGGGAAAGAGGGACATTTTGTTGGGGGATGTCCATCCCGTGCCTTGTTGAGCAAAAAGTCGCCGGAAAACTGTTAATCCCAGGTTGTGTGGTGGACGACAACCTGGGAGTATGTATTTCGTCCGCTAGTTCTTCTCAGTTCCTTGTACCAGTGGAGGTGGTGGTTGGTACGAGAGTGGAGAGATTTTCTGTTCTTCTTGATAGTGGGTCCGGGGCTAATCTAGTTGACGCTCAGTTTGCTCAGGCTCAAGGTATGCATCTGAGTGTATTGGTCAAACCGATCCCTATATTCTCCATTGACGCCAGGCCTCTCGGCCAAGGTAGCTTTGTTCATGAGGTTCATAACATTGACCTTCGGGTAGGGGCAATACATAGGGAACTATTATCTTGTTATGTGTTGGAGGGTCTACCTACTCCTATTGTGTTGGGACTTCCTTGGTTGGTTAAACATAACCCTGTGATTAATTGGCAGTCCAGAGATATAAGCCAATGGGGGAGTTTTGCAAAAGTAACTGCATGAACACAGTCATCAGTGCGGTCGTGCCTAGTACTTTGCCTCCTTTTTTGGAGGACTTTGGGGATGTGTTCTCTGAGGAGGGGTGTCAGGAGTTGCCTCCTCATCGCGTGTATGACTGCTCTATTAATTTACTTCCTGATGCTAAGTTACCTAAAGCTAGGTTATATAACCTTTCTGGTCCTGAGAGGCAGGCTATGAAAGATTATATTTCGGAGAGTCTGGCCAAAGGGCATATTAGACCTTCATCTTCCCCAGTGGCCGCGGGGTTCTTCTTTGTGAAGAAAAAAGATGGAGGCCTACGCCCTTGCTTGGATTTCCGCGAACTTAATCGGATTACTGTTCGAGATCCGTATCCACTCCCTCTGATTCCTGATCTCTTCAATCAAATTGTTGGCGCCAAATGGTTCTCTAAATTGGATCTCAGGGGGCGTATAATCTGATTAGGATAAAAGAGGGGGATGAGTGGAAAACGGCGTTTAACACGCCGGAGGGACATTATGAGAACCTTGTCATGCCTTTTGGTCTGACTACTGCACCAGCAGTATTCCAACATTTTGTTAATGACATTTTTCGTCATCTGGTGGGGCTGTTTGTGGTCGTATATTTGGATGACATTTTAATTTACTCACCAGATCTTGTGTCTCACCAGGAGCATGTGAGACAGGTGTTGCAGATCTTGCGAGACAATAAACTATACGCCAAACTGGAAAAGTGTGTATTCGCCGTACAGGAACTTCAGTTTTTGGGTTTCTTGGTGTCAGCCTCCGGTTTCCGTATGGACCCTGAAAAGGTGAGAGCAGTGCTTGAATGGGATCAGCCAGAGGATCTTAAGGCTCTGCAGCGTTTTCTGGGGTTTGCTAACTACTACCGGAAATTTATTTGTAATTTCTCATCTGTTGTCAAACCTCTCACTGACATGACAAGAAAAGGGACGGATTTTTCTAAATGGTCGGACAAAGCTTGCCAAGCTTTTTCCTCTTTGAAAAAATGTTTTGCTTCGGCACCCGTTCTCATCCAACCAGATGCATCACAGCCGTTCGTTGTGGAGGTGGACGCGTCTGACGTAGGGGTGGGTGCAATATTGTCCCAGGGTCCGTCCCCTGGTAAATGGCATCCGTGCGCTTTCTTTTCTAAAAAATTGTCGTCCGCCGAAAGGAATTATGATATCGGCAATAGGGAACTTTTGGCCATTAAGTTGGCTTTTGAAGAATGGCGTCACTTTTTGGAGGGGGCAGTCCACCCGGTCACCGTCATTACTGATCACAAGAACCTGCTGTATTTGGAATCTGCTAAGCGTCTGAATTCCAGACAAGCTCGATGGTCGTTGTTTTTTACCAGGTTTAATTTTGTTGTCACTTATCGCCCTGGATCTAAGAATGTTAAGGCGGATGCCTTGTCTCGCAGTTTCCCAGGGGCCGGGAAAATGGATGACCCGATTCCTATCCTTCAGGAGGGGGTGGTAGTGTCGGCTGTATGTTCTGAGCTTGAGGAGGAGGTGTTAGAGGCTCAGGGGGACGCCCCTGCAGGACCTCCAGGGAGACTGTTTGTCCCAAATCAGTTGAGACAAAAGGTTATTGAGGCACATCATAATTCTGCTTTAGCAGGACATCCAGGGAGTAAGGCTACTTTAGATCTCCTTTCTCGCCGGTTTTGGTGGCCTAACGTTAATAAAGATGTTTTAACTTTTGTCGCGTCCTGTGGGGTGTGTGCTCGCTCTAAGACCCCTCATACCCGTCCGTCTGGGACCCTCTTACCCTTGAAACTTCCGGAGCGTCCATGGACTCATTTGTCTATGGACTTCATCACGGACCTTCCTCAGTCGTCAGGGAAGACTGTCATACTGGTGGTTGTTGACAGGTTCAGTAAGATGGCACATTTCATTGCTCTTCCTGCCCTCCCTAATGCTAAAACTCTGGCGCAGGTGTTCATTGGGGAGATTGTGAGACTTCATGGGTTGCCTTCTGATGTGGTGTCAGATAGGGGGTCTCAGTTTGTGTCCAAGTTTTGGAGGGCATTTTGTTTACGTCGGGGGATGCAATTGTCATTTTCCTCGGCTTTTCATCCGCAGACCAATGGTCAGACAGAGCGTCTGAATCAAAGCCTAGAGACTTATCTTCGGTGTTTTGTCTCAGAGAACCAGGAGGACTGGTCTTCTTTCTTGCCTCTGGCAGAGTTCGCTCTTAACAACAGGCGGAGCGAGTCCACTGGTAAGTCCCCGTTTTTTGGGGCATATGGTTTTCATCCCCAGTTTTGTACATTCAATGGGGGGGTCCCTTCTGGGGTTCCTGAGGAGGAGCGTTTCTCGTCGTCACTTGCTTCAGTGTGGAGAGGTGTATTGAATAATCTGAGTGCTATGGGGAACCGTTATAAACGTATGGCTGATAGGAGGAGAGTTTCTGGTCCAGATCTTAATGTGAACGATCTGGTATGGTTGTCTACCAGGAATATAAAACTGAAAGTTCCCTCCTGGAAGCTGGGCCCCAGATTCATCGGGCCGTACAGGATCAGTTCCATAATTAATCCTGTGGCATTTCGTCTGGACCTCCCTCCTACGTTTAAAATCCACAATGTGTTTCCACAAGTCATTACTTAAGAGGTACGTGGCACCAGTCATACCATCACCTCTACCTCCTCCTCCAGTGGTGGTCAATGGTAACTTGGAGTTTCAAGTGTCAAAGATCATTGACTCACGTCTGAATCGCCGGTCCCTTCAGTACTTGGTGCATTGGAAGGGGTATGGTCCAGAGGAGAGGACGTGGGTTCCTGCGTCTGACATTAACGCAGATCGTTTGGTGCGGACCTTCCACAGAACTCACCCGGGCAAACCTGGCCCTGAGGGTCCGGAGGCCCCTCGTAGAAGGGGGGGTACTGTCATGTGTGCATTGCCACGAAGATCGTCGCGGTTGCACATTCTGACTTCTCACAGCTGAGTTGCTGTTTCTTTGTGTTTGGCAGTTAGAGAGTTAATTCTGTCTGTGCTCAGTTCTGGGACTGGGTGCAGTTTCTCCCGGCTGCAATTAATTATTTGTTGATTGGTTTCCTTTAAATCTCTGGTTGTCTGTGTTGGGAGTTGCCAGTGAAATTCTTCATGCAGACCACAGATAGGATTGTATCTGTATAGACTTAAGTTAAAGAGCTCCTTAGTTGTTTTAAGCTCACCTTGCTTAGAGTTTAATATCCCAGATCATTTATGTTCCTTCTGTGTTTGAGTGTGTATGCAAGTCTGTGTTTTCTCCAGTCTGTCTAATATGTCTAATCTGTGTATTTAGCAGAGATCAGCCCATATTCCTTTGGTGGTAATCAGTATCCTTCTTAGGACTGATTACAGGGTTCAGGGACTGATAGGAGACAGGGTTAGGCTGGAGACTTGGACCTCTGAACCATTATCAGTACCTCCAAGGTGAGGGATTAGTTAGGACCCCAGTTTAGGGTCAGGTTAGACCCCCGGTCCTCCTCTTTCCTGTGACAGTGTATCAAGTCCTCAAGATTAACCCTGAGTTCAACGGATATCGTGTCAGGTAAATCTATTCTATATTTACATGCTGATGTTGCTAATCTATATGTTGTATAGAGTGTTGTTCTTTTAAGAATAGTTTACTGACATCGTACACATATCATAAGACCGCGTGACACTTCTTCCGCATCACCAACTGGTTCCACGTGGACCTCTGAGTCCGAGCCGGTCTCCCGCTCGGTTATATTGGATTCAGTTCTATTTAGCATGGAAAAAATTAACATTAATATCATACCTTTAAGGCAAATAGGCAAGTGTGTGCTGAGTTGAAGCATGAACTTACGGACGCAGATCCATAATTGGAGCCAGAAAGTTCAAGCAATCAAAATAAATGTATTTTCGCTTTTGGGGTCTCTCTGATCCACTCCTGACCCGATTCTGTCGCTCTCTGCAGGAACTGATCATGGCAACTTTGCCAGCGTCTAGTGACATCACCCACTGCAAAACAATGCAACAAATGTTTGACATTAGGATCACAGTATAAGCATTGTGACATGTATTTTTTAAATGCATGGTATTTCACAAGTGTCAAATGCCAAACATGCAGGCTACCAAGCAGATTATGACATAGGATCGTGTTTGCAACAATGGTGCAGTAAGGTTATCACTTACTCATTTCCTGTTGAACCTCAGGTGAACTTTCCGCATAGTTGGGAAAAATTTGCCGGCATATACGCTTTCAGGATGCATCTTTTCGCAAACGGTCTGCGTAATGTGCATCACGTACATCTCAAAGTTCTGGGGTCTCCTGAACAAGAACAATAAGGAGCTCCACATTAATTTGTCTACCCATCTTGCTAGACTCCGTGGAGGCGTGCTACTTCCTGGTTTAAGAGCTTCACAGGCTAATTAGCATGGCAAACCTTCATGATTTCATGGCTGAGGTAATTTCCTGTCACCTGCTCAATGCATGCATATTTATCGCAATTTGCACGCATGGTCCGTGTGCAATCCGTTTTTTTATCGCTCCCATAGACTTGCATTGGCGACTCTCTGCTGACATACGAGTACAATTGCAGCATGCTGCGATTTCACCATACCTCCCAACCGTCCCGGATTGACCGGGACAGTCCCGATTCTGACCCCCTCCTCCCGCTGTCCCGGCAGGACACTATGTGTCCCGCAGTGAGATGAGCCGCCACGCCCCCCATACACCCTATAGTTGCCCTCCCAGCGCTCCACTTTAGCTTATCACAGCAGAGCAATGACCTGCTGAGCAGTACTCCTCTATGCCAGTAGGACCTGTGATGAGGTCACAGGAGGGGAGGCGTTGGGTGTCACATGGTCAGGCTCCTCCGTGTGGATGAGGGTAAGTTTATGTGAGGGGTCAGGAGGGATTTACAGTGTGGATGTAGCAGAGCCGTGTGTGTACGAGGTGTACGGAGCGGAGCCGTGTGTGTACAAGGTGTACGGAGTGGAGCCGTGTGTACGAGGTGTACGGAGCGGAGCTGTGTGTGTACGAGGTGTGCGGAGCGGAGCCGTGTGTGTACGAGGTATACGGAGCGGAGCCATGTGTGTACGAGGTGTATGGAACGGAGCCGTGTGTACGAGGTGTACGGAGTGGAGCTGTGTGTGTACGGGGTGTATGGAGCGGAGCCGTGTGTGTACGAGGTGTCCGGAGCGGAGCCATGTGTGTACGAGGTGTACGGAGCAGAGCCGTGTGTGTACGGGGTGTATGGAGCGGAGCTGTGTGTGTACAGGGTGAACGGAGCGGAGCCGTGAGTACGAGGTGTACGGAGCGGAGCCGTGTGTATGAGGTGTACGGAGCGGAGCCATGTGTACGAGGTGTACAGAGCGGAGCCGTGTGTACGAGGTATAGGGAGCGGAGCCGTGTGTGTACGAGGTGTACGGAGCGGAGCCGTGTGTACGAGGTATAGGGAGCGGAGCCGTGTGTGTACGAGGTGTACGGAGCGGAGCCATGTGTGTACGAGGTGTAGGGAGCGAAGCCGTCTGTGTACAAAGTGTATGGAACGTAGCCGTATGTGTACGAGGTGTATGGAGCGGAGCCTTGTGTGTACGAGGTATACGGAGCGGAGCCATGTGTGTACGAGGTGTATGGAGCGGAGCCGTGTGTGTACGAGGTGGCTGTAGCAGTGCTTTGTGTGTACGGGGCGTACAAAATGGAGCCTTATGTGTACGAAGTGTACGGAGCTGAGCCGCTCATCTCCGTACACACAGGGCTCTGTGCTTGAGCCGTGTGTGTACGGAGCGGAGCAGAGCCGTGTGTGTACGGGTGTAAAGAAGTGGAGCCGCGTGTGTATGGAGTGGAACCGCGTGTGTGCGAGGTGTACGGAACGGAACCGCATGTGTACGAGGTGTATGGTGCAAAGCCGCATGTGAACAAGGTTTACGGAGCGTGGCTGCGTATGTACGAGGTTTACGGAGTGAAGCCATGTGTGTACTGAGTGGAGCCGTGTGTGCGCGAGGTGTACGGAGGGGAGCCGTGTGTGCGCGAGGTGTACGGAGCGGAGCCGTGTGCGCGCGAGGTGTACGGAGCGGAGCCGTGTGTGCACGAGGTGTACGTAGCAGAGCCATGTGTGCGCGAGGTGTACGGAGACGTGCGTGTAGAAGGTGTATAGTGGGGAGCATTCACACCTCATAACTGTCCCAGATCCAGCAGAACAGTCCCGATTTTGAGAGAGAGTCTGCCCCCTGTCCCGGCAGGGAGCTTACTTTTCCCTTGGACACAGGAGTACACAGCGGAGCCCTGAGGAGCACTTTAAAACTCTGCTCTTTCTTTTCCTCAGTACCAGTCAGTGTGCTCACAGTACCAGCCACTGATCCCATAATGCCAGCCACTGTGCCCTCAGTACCAGGCAGTGTGATCAGCAGTGCTAAATGGGTGTAGTTGGGGCGTGGACATGGGTGTGATTAGTTGTGAAATGGGTGTGGCCAGGGGCGTGGCCTAAAACCTCCATCCCTCTTTGCCATCTTCAAAAGTTGGGAGGTATGATTTCACTCGCACGTACAACACGTCCGATAAAAAATCGGATGATGCGAGCTGCCCCATAGATTAACAGTGGGACAAGCGCAATGCGATTTTTTATCGCCTCGCGCTCGTCTGTATTATACGGTAGTGTGACCCCGGCCTAAAACTATGTTCACAGACACATTGATCTACACACCAAACTGTTTTTAATTTCTTGAACTGTTGAGGGAGTTTATGGATTTTTACGATTTTAGGACATTTTTCTGACAGCAGACAATACAATTACATAATAATATAAGTATATAAGTCAGCCTTCAAATACACAGAGGCAGTTTTATACAAAGCCGAGTGAATTATCAGTTTGTTGTTTTGAGAAGTGGGAGGAAATCAAAATTTATAGAGGAATAATATGAGAATATTTAAGTTCCATTTGAGTGGTCAGATTTATACTAATGCTTCATATATTTAATTTTTTGGCTTCTTTTAATACTAATAGGTAGTGATGGGCAAGCACTAAAATGCTCGGGTGCTCGTTGTTCGGGTCGAGCAGATTGAAATACTCGGGTACTCGGACAGAACAAAGAGCCCAATGTAAGTCTATGGGAGACCGAAGTATTTTTGTCGCGATCCCCCCCGGGGGTCCTTTTAAGGTCTAAAAACGTCTGAAAATTATGGAAACACTGCTCAAATGACACGGGGACATCATGAGGATTGCCCCTGGAAGCATTCCTGACTCCTAGTTCACAGCTTTAAACAATGTTGTCAGAGTTTCATGCCATTTTTACCTATTTTGCTGGGAAATATGTTAAGGCACATCCTTTCAATGTTAATGACTTGTATGTAAGGCAAAATAATTAACCCCAGACCAAAATGTTCCTCCACCACTTGGGCTATGTTCACACACAGTGTTTTTGAGGCGATTTGCAACTCTAGCATTGCTTTCAACCAATACAAATGCATTCACTGGGAAATGTCATTGTAACATATAACAACTCTAGCTGGCCATGTAATGTGACACATAAGCAGACACATCCTGTTTCATTTATGAATGAGGGGATCTTAAAGTCACAGAGCCTATTTTTACAGTGGCATCAGGCAGCATTAATCTGCTTAAAGCGCCATTATTAAACAGTGGGTCAACTAAACTGTTACAGCCTATGAAGTGAGTGGATGGGCTGCCAAGAATTAAGACGCACCCTAATACCCCTTTCACGAGATGTCCAGGATTCCTTCCATAAAAAATGTTTAATTGACTGCAAGACCTGCCCTGCTACCAAGTCATATGCACCCCAATTAGTCTTTGAACCCACATAATGGATGGGCCCAGGAAAATCCACTTCACATTATTCATGTTGTCCTCCCATTCTGTTTTTTTTTGCATTGACTGCAAGGCCTGCCCAGCTACCAAGTCATATGCACCACAATAAGCTTTTGAACCCACATACTTAATGGGCCCAGGAAAATCCACTTCACATTATTTATTTTGTTCTCCCATTCCCTTTTCTTATGCATTGACTGCAAGGCCTGCCTGTTACCAAGTCATATGCACCCCAATAAGCCTTTGAACCCACATACTGGATGGGCCCCAGAAAATCCGCTTCACACTATTCATTTTGTCCTCCCATTCTGTTTTTTTTTCCACTGACTCCAAGGCCTGCCCTGCTACCAAGTCATATGCACCCCAATAAGCATTTGAACCCAGGTACTGGATGGGCCCAGGAAAATCCACTTCACATTATTCATGTTGTCCTCCCATTCTGTTTAATTTTGCATTGACTGCAAGGACTGCATTGCTACCAATCAAGAAAAAGGAAGCACATGGCCAATTTACGTGTACCTGGAAGCCACGTTAAGGCGCCCCTCGTTTTCCAGGTCCTAAATAATGCCAATCCTCGCTTAGAAAAGTCTTTATCTGTATGGGAACATATGAATCCTCTCTCTAGACTGAAATCTACATGTTTGTGGAGGGTAGTAGCCCTGCTATAATTAAAACGCCTATTACTAACAGGTGGAGTGCTCAGTCAGAAGCTAAATGAATACATATCAAAAAACTAACCGTCACATCCAAACCTAGACCTAGTGTGAACAGGTGCTTAACCTAGAGTCACCAACTCATGCACACTCAAGAAAAAGAAAGCACACTGTAGCGCTATAGCTTGCAAACATGAGATATGAAAAATGAATTGCATCACTGCCTTAGAAATATGAAAAATTGAGAAGGCTTAGCGCATAAAATGGCCAATTTACGTGTACCTGGAAGCCACGTTAAGGCGCCCCTCGTTTTCCAGGTCCTAACTAATGCTAATCCTCGCTTAGAAAATACTTTTCTACTACCCTTTCACAGAGATGTAGATTTCAGTCTAGAGAGAGGATTCATATGTTCCCATACAGATAAAGACTTTTCTAAGTGAGGATTGGCATTAGTTAGGACCTGGAAAACGAGTTGCGCCTTAACGTGGCTTCCACGTACACGTAAATTGGCCATTTTATGAGCAAAGCAACGTCGGAGGGAGAGGTTAGCACAGGGCTTGTGCCTCTACTGTGGTGGAACGTCTCATTTCCTGCATTCCTGTCCTGAGAGGCCGGGAAACTCCTCCACCTAGGTCAGGTAAGAGAGGCCTCCCTAGGTGTGTCTGATTCCTCTCCTCCTCTTACTCTTTCTGTTTTGGTTGTACAGTGACAGAGATGTGGCTCTGAAGTGGCTTATGTGGTCTCGGGCACGGCAGGCAACTGTATTAGGCTCAAGGAGGTGAAGAAATATCGGATTCCCATGATCTCCTTAAAGTACCCTCGTATGATTGCTTCCGTGGATGGAAAACCCCTGCAAGGGTCAGTCTCCATGGTTACTGAGGAGGTGGTTCTGCAGATTGGGGTCCTGCATCAAGAGAAGATTGCCTTCTATGTTCTGCCCAACCTGTCACATGCCCTGCTTCTCGGTCTTCCTTGGCTCAGGACACATGAGCCTGTTCTGGATTGGCGTACAGGTGAGATTCTTCGGTGGAGGCACCCGTGTCAAGAGAGATGCTTACGGTCCGTCCGTCTAGTCACCCCCGCTCAACCCTCTTCTGGACCTGCGAGGCTGCCTTCCACCTACTGGTCCTTCGCGGATGTTTTTGATAAGAAGAAGGCTAAACCCTTCCACCTCATTTGCCCTATGACTGCCCAATTGAACTTCGGCTGGGAATCACCCCGCCTAGGGGCCGAATCTATCCACTCTCTCCGGCCGAGACCTTAGCTATGTCTAAATACATCAGGGAAAACTTTGCCAAGGGGTTTATACAAAAATCCTCCTCGCCTGCGGGTGCTGGCTTTTTCTTTGTTAAAAAGAAGGATGGCTCTCTTCAGCCGTGCATCGATTTCAGAGGTCTGAATGACATCACGATAAAAAAATAAGTATCCTCTGCTGCTCATCCCTGAGCTTTTCGATCGCCTGAGAGGGGCCCGGATATTCTCTAAAGTGGACCTACGTGGAGCCTACAACCTCGTCCGTATTCGCTCTGGAGACGAGTGGAAGACCTATGTAATGCTCCCGCTGTATTTCAAGAGTTTGTCAACGACATCTTCTGGGATTTGCTTCACTCCTGCGTGGTGGTCTACTTGGGCGACATCCTCATCTTTTCTCTGGATTTGTCTTCTCACAGGAGGAGTGTTCATCTGGTGCTGCAGCGTTTGTGGGAGAACCATCTTTACGCCAAGATTGAGAAGTGTCTCTTCGAGCAGTCTTCCTTGCCCTTTCTGGGGTATATCGTCTCCGAGTCTGGGTTGGAGATGGATCCTGAAAAATTGTCTGCGATTCTCCAGTGGCCACATCCGGTAGGGCTAAGGCTATCCAACACTTCCTCAGTTTTGCCAACTATTACCGACAGTTTATTCCGCACTTCTCGTCTGTGACCAAGCCAATCTCGTGCCTCACTTGGAAAGGAGTCAGCCCCGCAACCTGTTCCCCGGAGACCGAGGATGCCTTTCTAAGCTTAAAACAATCTTTTGAGGCCGCGCCTGTGTTACATCGGCCTGAGGCTAATAGACAGTTTGTCCAGGAAGTGGATGCATCTTCCACTGGGGCCGGCACAGTGTTGTCTCAGAGGTCTACTTCGGGCCGGCTAGTTACCTTTTCTCCTGCAGAAAGCAACTATTCCATTGGGGATCAAGAATTGTTAGCCATAAATATGGCTTTGGAGATATGGTGCTATCTACTGGAGGGGGCTATCCATCCTTTTACCATCTTCATTGACCATAAGAACCTGGCCTACAGTCAGCTCAGAGGCTCAATCCCGGCAGGCCAGGTGGTCCCTGTTCTTTGGTATCTTTGACTTTGAATTGCATTTCCGTCCTGGGCAGAAGAATGTCAAGGCTGACGCGTTATCTCAGTCCCTGCTACCCCCAGACTTGGAAGAGGAGCCCTCTCACATCATTGACCTGGTCAAGATCATTACGGTGGCTCCCATCAAGCTGATCACCCCGCCTTCGGGTTAAACCTTCGTTCCTGAGGCTGATAGGAGAGAGGTTTTACGTTGGGGACACTCCAAGATCTCTGGGCATGTCGGGGTTAAAAAGACTCTAGACCTCATTTCTTGCTTCTACTGGTGGCCCTCTCTCTGCCAAGATGTGTCTGACTTTAGTGCCTCGTGTCCCTCTTGCGACAATGTCAAGGACCCCAGACGATTGCCCTCTGGGCTTCTGCTTCTGTTACCTGTTCCTTGAAATCCAAGGCTATGTGCTGCCACGGAGTTGATCACAGACCTTCCCTGCTCATCCGGGTGCACTACCATTCTGGTAGTAGTGGACTGATTCTCCAAGATGGCGCACTTTGTTCCGCTACCAGGATTACCCTCCACTCCGGAATTGGCAAAAGTTTTCATCCAGCATGTCTTCCGACTTCATGGATTTCCACAACACATTGTGTCTGATCGTGGAGTTTAATTTACGTCTCAATTTTGGAGGGCTTTATGTGGTCTCTTGGAGGTAAAGTTGGATTTCTCTTCTGCATACCACCCTCAATCCAACGGGCAAGTGGAGCATGCAAATCAAGTGCATCCTATATGCATCATTTTTCCAATTCACATCATGATGACTGGTCCTGTCTTCTCCCGTGGGCTGAGTTCGCCTGTAACAACCATCCCAACGAGTCCTCAGCCAAGTCTCCATTTTTTGTGTTTTTTGGCATGCATCCCGGTATTCCTCTGCCAGTTTCTGCCAAATCCGGTGTGCCTGCAGCCGAGTCCGTGACCTTGGAATTCTCCAGAATTTGGCAGGAGACCAAAGAGGCGCTCGGGAGAGCCGGAGAACGTATGAAGAAGCATGCCGACAAGAGGCGTTTGGATGCTCCAACCTATCTTCTGGGTGAGAAGGTTTGGCTTTCGTCAAAATATATTAGGTTGAAGATGCCCTCCTACAAGTTGGGACCTCGTTACATCAGTACTTTTGAAGTCCTCTGGCGCATCAACAACGTGGCCTATAAATTTAAGTTGCCTGCCTCGCTCCGCATTCCCAACACCTTCCATGTCTCTCTCCTGAAGCCAGTCATACTGATTCGTTTCCATCCTGTTCCTGGTTTCTCCCCTCCAACGGTCAGTGCCAATAATATTTTTGAAGTGAAGGATATTCTAGCCTCCAAAAAGGTCAGGGGGAAGACATTATTTTTAATTGATTGGAAGGAGTTTGGCCCTGAGGAGAGGTCTTGGGAACCCTGGGAGAACATTAATGCACCCCGTATTCTTAAAAGATTTTTCTCCAAGGGTAGAGGAGGGGGTTGTAAGAGGAGGTACTGTTATGCCCGTGCTCACCGGCACCGGGTCCAGGTCTCCCGCTGCCCGCATCACTGCTCCCACACCTCCCCGCGTCTCCCGGTGTCCTGCTCTTGCTTCCCGCCGGGCACCTGCACGGGTGCTCCGGCGCGCTCCCCCGCTGCCGTCAGCCGCACGCTCCATCTATTCGCGCACGTGCCTTAGGGCCCGTCCGCATGTGCACCCGCCACGGCGTGACCTGACCGGGCAGAACTGCCTGTCCAATGGAGGACAGGCACCAGGTATTTCAGGCTGCCCTCCCTTAGAGGAGGCACCTGAATATTGTGTTTCCTTCAATACTTTGGCCGCATTGTTCCTGTGTACGGTGTTCCCCGCTAAGCGTGTCTCAACCCTTTAACCCTTTTGTCTCTCTGGTCTCTTGCAGACTCCTCTCCTGCCCTGTGTCCTCCTGGTGCCTTCATTCCATCACCTCCTCCGCTCTCCGCTGTCTGTATTTCACCTCATCACCACCACCGTCCTCCTCATCCATTTTGCCATCTCCTCCTCCACTCCTCATTTTCCTTTTACCTTCTCCTGCTCGTGGCATACCTCCTCCTGCTCCTTCCTGGTCAGTCCCTTCCCTCTGCCTTCTACCCTGCCTGTTCTTCATTTTTTGTGTAAGTTCCAGATCTGACCCCTGGTCCCGGCATCCGTGGTACTAGAGGTTCCCGAGCTTGTTCCCTAATGATCCCTGTATAGGGGTTGGTCATATCTGGTGCGCTCGCTCGGGGGAATTTCAGTATCACGGTCAAGTGGGTCCACTCTTGTTACTCCTCGCCCCCGATGTTACAGGGAGGACAAAATGAATAATTTGAAGTGGATTTTCCTGGACCCATCCAGTACCTAAGTTCAATGGCTTATTGGGGTGCATATGACTTGTTCGCAGGGCAGACTTTGCAGTCAATGCATATGAAAAGGGAATGGGAGGACAAAATGAATAATGTGAAGTGGATTTTCCTGGGCCCATCCAGTATGTGGGTCCAAAGGCTTATTGGGGTACATATGACTCGGTAGCAGGGCAGGCCTTGCAGTCAATGCCAAAAAAAACAGAATGGGAGGACGAAATGAATAATGTGAAGTGGATTTTACTGGGCCCATCCAGTACATGGGTTCAAAGGCTTATTGGGGTGCATATGACTTGGTAGCAAGGCATAAAAAAAGTGACCGTCACATCCAAACCTAGATCTCGTAGTGTGAACAGGTGCTTAACCTAGAGTAAACAACTCATGCACACACAAGAAAAAGGAAGCACACTGTAGCGCTATAGCTTGCAAACATGAGATATGAAAACTGAATTGCATCACTGTCTTAGAAATATGAAAAGGCTTAGCTCATAAAAAGGCCAATTTATGTGTGCCTGGAAGCCACGTTAAGGCACCCCTCATTTTCCAGGTCCTAACTAATGCCAATCCTCGCTTAGAAAAGTCTTTATCTGTATGGGAACATATGAATCCTCTCTCTAGACTGAAATCTACATCTTTGTGGAGGGGTAGTAGCCCTGCTATAATTAAAACGCCTGTGACTAATAGGTGGAGTGCTCAGTCAGAAGCTAAATGAATACATATCAAAAAACTGACCGTCATATCCAAACCTAGACCTAGTGTGGACAGGCGATTAGCGCATAAAATAGCCAATTTACGTGTACCTGGAAGCCACGTTAAGGCGCCCCTTGTTTTCCAGGTCCTAACTAATGCCAATCTTTGCTTAGAAAAGACTTTTCTACTACCCCTCCACAGGGATGTAGATTTCAGTCTAGAGAGAGGATTCATATGTTCTCATACAGATAAAGACTTTTCTAAGCGAGGATTGGCATTAGTTAGGAACTGGAAAACGAGGGTGCCTTAACGTGGCTTCCAGGTACACGTAAATTGGCCATTTTATGCACTAAGCCTTCTAAATTTTTCATATTTCTAAGGCAGTGATGCAATTCATTTTTCATATCTCATGTTTGCAAGCTATAGCGCTACAGTGTGCTTCCTTTTTCTTGAGTGTGCATGAATTGGTGACTCTAGGTTAAGCACCTGTCCACACTAGGTTTAGGTTTGGATGTGATGGTCAGTTTTTTGATATGTATTCATTTACCTTCTGACAAAGCACTCCACCTGTTAGTCAAAGGCGTTTTAATTATAACAGGGCTACTACCCCTCCACAGAGATGTACAGTACAAACAAAAAGTTTGGATACACCTTCTCATTTAAAGATTTTTCTGTACTTTCATGACTATGAAAATTGTACATTCACACTGAAGGCATCAAAACTATGAATTAACACATGTGGAAATATAGACTTAACAAATAGTGTGTAACAACTGAAATTAAGTCTTATATTCTAGGGTCTTCAAAGTAGCCACCTTTTGCTTTGATGACTTCTTTGCACACTCTTGGCATTCTCTTGATGAGCTTCAAGAGGTAGTCACCGGAAATGGTCTTCCAACAATATTGAAGGAGTTCCCAGAGATGCTTAGCACTTGTTGGCCCTTTTGCCTTCACTCATCTCGATTGGGTTCAGGTCTAGTGACTGTGGAGGCCAGGTCATCTGGCGTAGCACCCATCACTCTCCTGCTTGGTCAAATAGCCCTTACACAGCCTGGGGTGTGTTTGTCCCGTTGAAAAATAAATGATGGTCCAACTAGACGCAAACCGGATGGAATAGCATGCGGCTGCCAGATGCTGTGGTAGTCATGCTGGTTCAGTATGCCTTCAATTTTGAATAAATCCCCTACAGTGTCACCAGCAAAGCACCCCCACATCATCACACCTCCTCCTCAATGCTTCACGGTGGGAACCAGGCATGTAGAGTCCATCCGTTCACCTTTTCTGCGTCGCACAAAGACACGGTGGTTGTAACCAAAGATCTCAAATTTGGACTCATCAGACCAAAGCACAGATTTCCACTGGTCTAATGTCCATTCCTTGTGTACTTTAGCCCAAACAAGTCTCTTCTGCTTGTTTCCTGTCCTTAGCAGTAGTTTCCTAGCAGCTATTTTACCATGAAGGCCTGCTGCACAAAGTCTCCTCTTAACAGTTGTTGTAGAGAAGGTGACTCTTGGTCTTCCTTTCCTGGGGCGGTACTCATGTGAGCCAGTTTCTTTGTAGCGCTTGATGGTTTTTGTAACTGCACTTGGGGACACTTTCAAAGTTTTCCCAATTTTTCGGACTGACTGACCTTCATTTCTTAAAGTAATGATGGCCACTCGTTTTTCTTTACTTAGCTGCTTTTTTCTTGCCATAATACAAATTCTAACAGTCTATTCAGTAGGACTAACAGCTGTGTATTCACCAGACTTCTGTACAACACAACTGATGGTCCCAACCCCATTTATAAGGCCAAAAATCCCACTTATTAACCCCTTAACGACCGCCGATACGCCTTTTAACGGCGGTCATTAAGGGTACTTAAACCACAGCGCCGTTAATTAACGGCGCTGTGGAAAAAGTGAATAGCGCCCCCCAGAGGCGCATTTTCTCCGGGGGTAGCCGAGACCCCAGAGAACATGAATCGGGTCGGTTTTTACCGACACCAATGTTGCGATCGCCGTTATTAACCCTATAACGGCGACCGCAACAAAAAAAAAAAAAACAATGTGCCATTTAATTTCTCTGTCCTCTGATGTCATCGGACATCAGAGGACAGAGAAAAAGGGTCCCCGGGACCCCCACTGTGGCCCCCGAACCCTCCTTATGGCCCCAGGGCCCTCCGGTGTCCCCCGGTGCCGGCGCCATGCTTTAAAATGGCGGGCGCACGAGTGGTGCGCCCGCCGCGAGGTGACGGGGGGGATGGGCGATTATCTCTGGGGTCTCGGCTGCCTGGGGTAGCCGAGACCCCAGAGAACATAATAGGGGCCCCCCCAGTCACCACTCTTTTGCGATCGCCATATACTGGCAATCGCAAAAGAGAAATCACTGCTGCGATCCCTGCCTGTAAATTTCTCTCCCCTCTGATGTGATCGCACATCAGAGGGGAGAGAAATAGTGTCCCGGGACCCCCGATCTCACCCCCCCTGTACCTGCAGGGGTCCCGTGTCCTCCGATCCCCCCCCTGTGCGGTCCGATCCTCCCCCTGGACTCCGGTCCTCCCCCTGGCCTCCGTTCAGCCGGCGTCTTCTTCCAGTAAAAAAAAAATGGCGGGCGCATGCGCAGTGCGCCCGCCGAATCTGCCTGGCGGCAAATTCAAAAAATCATTCATTCATTCTCTAAAAGTACTTTTTGATCACTGTGATAAACTATCACAGTGATCAAAGTAAAAAAAACAGTACATAAACCCCCCTATATCACCCCCTTGGTTAGGTACATATAATAAAATAAAGAAATTTTATTTATTTTCATTTTTCCATTAGGGTTAGTGTTGAGCGATACGATACTGCAAATATCGGGTATCGGCCGATATTAGCTGTATCGGCCTTTCGATTCCGAATACCGATATTTTCGTCATATCGGATACCGGAATCGGGATTGTCACTGTCACTGTCTGTGTCCGTCGGTCGGGTCTGTCACTGTCAGTGTCCGTCGGTCGGGTCTGTCAGGAGTCAGCGGCACTTACCTGGCAGAAGATCTCCGGCGGTCACGGCCTGGACTGCTTCATGGCCGCCATCATCTTTCCCCGGCGGTCACATGCAGTTTCTCGCGATAACTGCAGTGACTGCTGGGTAATCCCGGCCGTAAAGCAGTCAGTCCGATGACGTCACCGCCGGGGAAGCAGGTAATCAGCTGTGCTGCGTCGCGATGACAGGCTCTGCCTGTCATTGCGATGTAGCAGAGCTGGATCGTCGTGGGACAGTCGTTACTATGGACTGCGTCGGACAGGTGGTATACTGTTGGTTTGTTTTTTTTCTTTTTTTACAGGAGATCGATGGCGTCGCAGGAATGAGAGTACAATAAAAGAAATGAAAACTGTGTTGTCTCTTTTATTTCATTAAAATACTTTTTTCTTGCTTTGCCTTTTTTTTATGCATTTAATAACTTTGGGATTAATAATGGATCGGTGTCTTATTGACGCCTCTCCATTATTAACCGGGCTTATTGTCACCGTGCAATCAACGGTGACATTAACCCCTTATTACCCCGCTTGCCACCGCTACAGGGCAAGTGGGAAGAGCCGGGTAAAGTGCCACAATTGGCACATCTTTTGATGCGCCAAATGTGGGGCTGCTGTAGCCTGGTATTATCAGGCTGTTGAGGGCCAAAATCCATGGGCCTTGACAGTCTTTTAATACCAGGCCGCAGCAGTCTGCATTTTACTTGGCTGGTTAACAAAATAGGGGGACCCCTACGCCGTTTTTTTTTCGAGGGGATCCCCTATTTTTGTTAACCAGCCAAGCTAAGCAGACTGCTGTGGCCTGGTATTATCAGGCTTGCAAGGTCCATGGATATTGGATCCTTACCAGCCTGAAAAACCAGGCCTCAGCGGTCTGCTTCATCTGGCTGGTTAACAAAAATAGGGGGGACCCCACGCCAATTTTTTTCGAGGGGATCCCCTATTTTTGTTAATCAGCCAAGATATGCAGACTGCTGTGGCCTGGTATTATCAGGCTGGCAAGGTCCATGGATCTTGGCTCCTTAACAGCCTGAAAATCCAGGCCTCAGCGGTCTGCTTCATCTGGCTGGTTAACAAAAATAGGGGGGACCCCACGCCAATTTTTTTCGAGGGAATCCCCTATTATTGTTAACCAGTTCCCTCTGACGTCACTGATTGTGTCCCTGGCTGACCTGAAGTGAAAGTGGAAAGCAATCAATTAAGCTTTCCACTTCCTCTCCTGTCAGCCAGGAGAGGAACTCATTCATTTGGGGGTTTACTGTGAGGCTGCAGCATTAGCTGCGGTCCCTGCAGTAAACATTAACCCTTTCTGAAGGATTACACCATGGGACCTGACTGTACATCGGATTGGTAAGAATAATTTTGCTTTATTATTTTATTTTTATTACAGGAAATGGTTTTAGCAGGAAAATAAAATATGGTCAAAAACTGTGTGATTATTTCATTAAACTTCTTTTTTATTAAAGTGTGTGTGTTTGATTTTTCTTTCATACAATAGGATTAATAATTGATAGTTGTCTAATTGACAGCTCTCAATTATTAACCTGGCTTAAAGTGACCTTTCAATTGCAAGGTCATTTTAACTCCTTATTAACCCATTCGCCACCGCTACAGGGCAATGGGAATAGACGGGCAAAGTGCCAGAAAGGGCAAATCTAATTAGAGATTTGCCCTTTCTGGGGTGTCTGGGGGCAGATGTTAGTAGCCGGGGGGGGCAAAAATAATGGTCCCTCTCTGGGCTATTATTATCTGCCCCCACTCACTGGCTTTGTCTGTCTGGTTGCGAAAATAGGGCGGGAGCCCACGCATTTTTTTTCAGCAATTTTACACCTCATATATATATATGCATGTCATTAAATTTGTGACACATATATATATATATATATATATATATATTTATATTTATAGTTCATACACTTCTACATAGTATAATAGCCGCTAATTCAATTGCCGGCTTTTGTGAAAATGCAGAACCCGACATGAAATGACACTTGGTTTACATAGAGTTAACCATGTCTTTTCATGTAGTTTGATATCTGATTTGCACAAACAATTACATGAGTGTAAGTGTGCAAAATTTCACACCTGTAGGGTTAATTAAAGGTGTAAATTTGTAGCAAAAAAGTCAGTTTTTTTTACAACGAATTTACACCTTTAATTAACCCCTACAGGTGTGAAATTTTGCACACATAGACTGATGTAATTGTTTGTGCAAATCAGATTGCAAACGACATGAAAAGACATGGTTAACCCTATGTACACCAAGTGTCATTTCATGTCGGGTGCTTCTGTCTTTTCACAGAAGCCGGCTTTACCCGGCAATTGAATCAGAGGATATTTTACTATGTAGAAGTGTATAAACTATACATATATGTATATATATGTCACAATGACATGTATATATATATATATATATATATATATGTATTCTATGTGTGTATATTTAGTGTTTACAAGGAAATAAAGGTTTTTTTTAGTTGCAATATTTTGTTCCCATAGACTTACATGGGACTTCCGGTATCGGAATCGGATATCGGCGATATTTAGTGATATCGGCGATACCATTCCGATCCGATATTTTTAGATATCGAGCAGTATCGCTCAACACTAATTAGGGTTAGGGTTATAATTAGAGTTATAATTAGGGTTACGGTTATAATTAGGGTTAGCATTAGGGTTAGGGTTAGGCTGGGTTCATATTGCGTTATGGCAGTCCGTTAGACGGACTGCGTTACACCGCGGTATAACGCGGTGTAACGCAGTCCGTTAACGCTGCCATTCACCCCCATTTGAGGGCGCATCACGACGCATGCCGTAAAGCGGCATGCGTTTGCGATGTGCCGTCATTCAGTGACGGAGCCTCGGACGCGGCCTGCAGTGTCTGGGCTCCGTCACCGCTAGCGCAGATGAATCATCTCTGATTCCTCTGCGCTAGTGGGTATAGCATAAAGCGATCGCGTTATGCTATACCGTTACCAGCCCGTCAACGCTATGTGTTGAATGGGCTGGTAAAACGCAATATGAACTCAGCCTTAGGGTTAGGGTTATAATTAGGGTTAGGGTTACAACTAGGGTTAGGGTTACAATTAGGGTTAGGGTTACAATTAGGGTTAGAGTTAGAATTAGGGTTGGAATTAGGGTTGGTATTAGGGTTAGGGTTGGGATTAGGGTTAGGGGTGTGTTGGGGTTAGGGTTGGAGCTAGAATTGCGGGGTTTCCACTATTTAGGCACATGAGGGAGTCTCCAAAAACGCCGTGGCGTTCAAAAAGTCAAATGGCGCTCCCTCCCTTCCGAGTCCTGCCGTGCACCCAAACAGTGGTCCCCCCCCCCCACATATGGGGTATCAGCGTACTCAGGACAAATTGGACAACAATTTTTGTGGTCTAATTTCTCCTGTTACCCTTGGGAAAATAAAAAATTGGGGACTAAACGATCAGGTTTGTGGAAAAAATATGATTTTTTATTTTCACACCCCGGCGTTATAAACTTCTGTGAAGCACTTGGGGGTTCAAAGTGCTCACCACACATCTAGATAAGTTCCTTAGGGGGTCTAGTTTCCAAAATGGGGTCACTTGTGGGGGGTTTCCACTGTTTAGACACATCAGGGCCTCTATAAACGCAACATGGCGTCCAGCCAATTCTGCGTTGAAAAAAGTCAAACGGTGCTCCTTCCCTTGCGACCTCTGCCGTGCGCCCAAAAAGTGGTTTACCCCCACATATGGGGTATCGGCGTATTCAGGAGAAATTGCACAACAAATTTTGTGGTTCATTTTTTCTTTTAACACTTGTGAAAATAAAAAAAAATTGGTTCCGAAGTAAAGCTTTTGCAAAAAAAGTTAAATGTTAATTTTTTCCTTCCACATTGCTTCAGTTCCTGTGAAACACGTAAAGGGTTAATAAACTTCTTGAATGTGGTTTTGAGCACCATGAGGGGTGCAGTTTTTAGAATGGTGTCCATTTTGGGTATTTTCTATCATATAGACCCCTCAAAGTGACTTCAAATGTGAGGTGGTCCCTAAAAAAAATGGTGTAAAAATGAGAAATTCTCAAAATCAGCTGGATTCGTTAAAGCGTTCCAGAGTTATAACCTCATAAAGTGACAGTGGTCAGAATTGTAAAAATTGGCCCGGTCATTAAGCTGCAAAATGGCTCTGTCACTAAGGGGTTAAACCTGACAGGGCACACCCGTGAAGTGAAAACCATTTCCGGTGACTACCTCTTGAAGCTCATCAAGAGAATGCCAAGAGTGTGCAAAACAGTCATCAAAGCAAAAGGTGGCTACTTTGAAGAACATAGAATATAAGACATAATTTCAATTGTTACACACTTTTTTTGCTAAGTATATTATTCCAGATGTGTTAATTCATAGTTTTGATGCCTTCAGTGTGAATGTACAATTTTCATAGTCATGAAAATACAGAAAAATCTTTAAATGAGAAGGTGTGTCCAAACTTTTGGTCTGTACTGCAGATTTCAGTCTAGAGAGAGGATTCATATGGTCCCATACAGATAAAGACTTTTCTAAGTGAGGATTGGCTTTAGTTAGGACTTGGAAAACGAGGGGCGCCTTTACGTGGCATCTAGGTACACGTAAATTGGCCATTTTATACGCTAAGCCTTCTCAATTTTTCATATTTCTAAGGCAGTGATGCAATTCATTTTTCATATCTCATGTTTACAAGCTATAGTGCTACAATGTGCTTCCTTTTTCTTGAGTGTGCATGAGATGGTGACTCTAGGTTAACCCCTTAACGACCAAGCCATTTTGTAGGTTAAAGACCAGGCCAATTTTTACAATTCTGACCACTGTCTCTTTATGAGGTTATAACTCTGGAACGCTTCTACGGATCTTGGCAATTCTGAGACTGTTTTCTCGTGACATATTGTACTTCATGATAGTGGTAAAATTTCTTCAATATAACTTGCGTTTATTTATGAAAAAGACGGAAATATGGCAAAAATTTTGAAAATTTTGCAATTTTCAAACTTTTAATTTTTATGCGATTAAATCAGAGAGATATGTCACAAAAATTAGTTAATAAATAACATTTCCCACATGTCTACTTCACATCAGCACAATTTTGGAACCAAAATTTTTTTTTGTTAGGAAGTTATAAGTGTTAAAAGTTGATCAGCAATTTCTCATTTTTCCAACAAAATTTACAAAACCATTTTTTTTAGGGGCCACCTCACATTTGAAGTGAATTTGAGGGGTCAATATGACAGAAAATACCCAAAAGTGACACCATTCTAAAAACTGCTCCCCTCAATGTGTTCAAAGCCACATTCAACAAGTTTATTAACCCTTTAGGTACTTCACAAGAATTGAAGCAATGTGGAAGGAAAAAATGAACATTTAACTTTTTTTCCCAAAATTTTTCTTTCGACACAATTTTTTGAAATTTTGTCAAGGGTATCAGGAGAAAATGAACCACAATATTTGTTGTGCAATTTCTCCAGAGTACACCGATACCCCATGTGTAGGGGTAAACCACTATTTGGGCACATGGTAGAGCTTGGAAGGTAAGCAGCGCCATTTGACTTTTTTGGCTGGAATTGAGATTGGACGCCATGTCGCATTTGGAGAGTCCCTGTGTGCCTAAACAGTGGAAACCCCCCACAAGTGACCCCATTTTGGAAACTGGACCCCCAAAGGAAATTATCTAAATGGGTTGTGAGAGCTTTTAACACCAAGGGCTTCACAGAAGGTTATAACGTAGAGCCGTAAAATTAAAAAATTATATTTTTTCCACAAAAATGATCTTTTCATCCCAATTTTTATTTTCCAAAGGATAAAAGGACCCCAAAAGTTATTGTGCAATTAGTCCTGAGTACGCTGATACCCCATATGTGGGGGTAAACCACTATTTGGGCGCATGGCAGAGCTCGGAAGGGAAGCAGCGCCATTTGACTTTTTTGGCTGGAATTGAGATTGGACGCCATGTCGCATTTGGAGAGTCCTTGTGTGCCTAAACAGTGGAAACCCCCCACAAGTGACCCCATTTTGGAAACTAGACCCCCCAAGGAACTTATCTAAATGTGTTGTGAGAGCTTTTAACCCCCAAGGGCTTCACAGAAGGTTATAACGTAGAGCCATAAAATTAAAAAATCAATATTTTTTCCACAAAAAATGGTCTTTTCATCCCAATTTTTATTTTCCAAAGGATAAAAGGACCCAAAAAGTTATTTTGCAATTAGTCCTGAGTACGCTGATACCCCATATGTGGGGGTAAACCACTATTTGGGGCATGGCAGAGCTCGGAAGGGAAGCAGCGCCATTTGACTTTTTTGGCTGGAATTGAGATTGGACGCCATGTCGTATTTGGAGAGCCCCTGTGTGCCTAAATAGTGGAAACCCCCCACAAGTGACCCCATTTTGGAAACTAGACCCCCCAAAGAACTTATCTAGATGTGTGTTGAGAGCTTTGAACCCCCAAGGGCTTCACAGAAGGTTATAACGTAGAGCAGTGAAATTAAAAAATCATATCTTTTTCACAAAAATGATCTTTCCACCCCCAATTGTTATTTTCCAAAGGGTAACAGGACCCCAAAAGTTATTGTGCAATTTGTCCTGAGTACGCTGATACCCCATATGTGGGGGTAAACCACTATTTTGACGCATGGCAGAGCTCGAAAGGGAAAAAGCGCCTTTTTCAAATGCAGACTTTGATGGAATGGTCTGCGGGTGTCATGTCACGTTTGGAGAGCCCCTGATGTGCCTAAACAGTAGAAACCCCCCACAAGTGACTCCATTTTGGAAACTAGACCCCCCAAGGAACTTATCTAGATGTGTGGTGAGCACTTTGAACCCCCAAGTGCTTCACAGAAGTTTATAACGTAGAGCCGTGAAAATAAAAAAATCATATTTTTTTCCACAAAAATAATCTTTTTGCCCCCAAATTTTTATTTTTATAAGGGTAACAGGAGAAATAGGACCCAAAAGCTATTGTGCAATTTGTCCTGAGTACGCTGATATCCCATATGTGGAGGGGAACCACTATTTTGACGCATGGCAGAGATCGGAAGGGAAGGAGCACCGTTTTTAAATGCAGACTTTGATGGAATGGTCTGCGGGTGTCATGTCACGCTTGGAGAGCCCCTGATGTGCCTAAACAGTAGAAACCCCCCACAAATGACCCCATTTTGCAAACTAGACCCCCCAAGGAACTTATCTAGATGTGTGGTCAGCACTTTGAACCCCCAAGGGCTTCACAGAAGTTTATAACGTAGAGCCGTGAAAATAAAAAAATCATATTTTTTTCCACAAAAATGACCTTTTTGCCCCCAAATTTTTATTTTTCTAAGGGTAACAGGAGAAATAGGACCCCAAAAGCTATTGTGCATTTTGTCCTGAGTACGCTGATACCCCATATGTGGGGGGAACTACTGTGATCGCCTTACTGCGATCTTTGGGAGGCACAATGAACAAATCCACAAAAGGTGAAGAATTGGTTTTCTTTTTTGCGCCGTTCCTCGTGCGGTATTAGTGATTAGGCGACTTTATTCCTCGGATCGGTGCGATTACAGCGATACCAGATTTACACCCTTTTTTCATGTTTAGCTTCTGTCACACACTAAAAGACGCTTTTTTTTTGAATAATTTTTTGTAAGAAATTTTTGCATCGCCGTATTTTGAGAGCTATAATTTTTCCATATTTCGGCCGACAGAGTTATCTGTGGGCTTATTTTTTGTGGGACGAGCTGACGTTTTTATTGGTACCATATTCGGGCACATAACGTTTTTTGATCGCTTCCTACACCAATTTTTGTGGAAGCAGAATGAACAAAAACCAGCAATTCAGGAATTGTTTTTTTTGTTTTTTTTTTCCTCCGTTCCGTGTGTGGTAAAATTGATAAAGCAGCTTTATTCTTCGGGTTACTATGATTACAGCGATACCTCATTTATATATTTTTTTTATGTTTTGGCGTTTTTTACACAATAAAAAATTTTATCGAAAAAATAATTATTTTTGCATCAGTTTATTCCGCGAGCTATAACTATTTTATTTTTTCGCTGATGATGCTGTATAGCAGCTTGTTTTTTGCGGGACAAGATGACGTTTTCAGCGGTACCATGATTATTTATATCTGACTTTTTGATCGCGTGTTATTGCACTTTTTCCAAGTGGTATGATGATACCGCTTGGAAAAAGTATAATTTACTACTTTTTTGTGTTTTTTTTTTACGGCTTTCACTGAAGGGGTTAACTAGGGTTACGCTTTTATAGATGGGATTTTTACGGACGTGGCGATACCAAACGTGTATTTTTTTTGTTTTTATTTTTTTTATTACATAAAAATGTGTATTTTTTAGGGGATTTTTTTAAAACTATTTTTAATATTTTTTTACAATTTTTAAAAAAAAATGATTTTTTTAACTTGTCCCTTTATGGGACTTTCACTTTTTTTACTTTTTATTGCAGTTACAATGCATTGCAATGCTCCAGCATTGCAATGCATTGTACCTATGGGGAAAGCTGCTGTGAGCATGATCATGACAACCCCCGGGTCATCAAGGCAGAGATCGGGCCCTGCAAATACATTGCAGGGCGCCGATCTGAGGCAGAGGGAGCTCCCGACCCTCTGCCTCCCCCCCCGAGCGCTGCGATCGCGCTCGATCGCAGCAGTCAGGGGGTTAACAGCCAGGGGCGGTGGGGGCTCCGCTCCTGGTTGTCAGTGCAGGAAGCCTGGCCACTGCAGCGCTGGCTCCTGCACTGATCGCGCTGGAGAAGCTGAAGTTTCAGCTTCTCCTGTGCGATCGCTGCTGTGTTTGGTCAGTCAAATTGACTGACCAAGCACAGCGCTGTAGGTGCGGGGACCGACAGCAATAGTCCCCGCACCGCTTGCCATGCCTGTCAGCTGTCTGTGACAGCTGTCGGCACTGATCTACCACTGCGTGTTTACACGCAGTGGTAGATCAAAGGCATGACGTGCACAGTCCGTCCTGGTGCCGGAACTGACACCCGGCCATGACGGACTGTGCACGTCATTGGACATTAAGGGGTTAAGCACCTGTTGACACTAGGTCTAGATTTGGATGTGACGGTCAGTTTTTTATATGCCTTGCTACCAAGTCATATGCACCCCAATAAGCCTTTGAACCCAGGAACTGGATGGGCCCAGGAAAATCCACTTCAAATTATTCATTTTGTCCTCCCATTCTGTTTTTTTGGCATTGACTGCAGGGCCTGCTGTGCTACCAAGTCATAGGCACCCCATTAAGCCTTTAAACCCACATACTGGATGGGCCCAGGAAAATCCACTTCACATTATTAATTTTGCCCTCCCATTCCCTTTTCTTATGTATTGACTGCAAGGCCTGCCCTGCTACCAAGGCATATGCACCCCAATAAGCCTTTGAACCCAGGTACTGGATGGGCCCAGGAAAATCCACTTCACAATATTTATTTTGTCCTCCCATTCTGTTTTTTTTTGCATTGACTGCAAGGCCTGCCCTGTTACCAAGTCATATGCACCCCAATAGGCCTCTGAACCCAGCTACTGGATGGGCCCAGGAAAATCCACTTCACATTATTCATGTTGTCCTCCCATTCTGTTTTTTTTTCCATTGACTGCAAGGCCTGCCTTGCTAGCAATTCATAGAAAAATATTTAGACTTGAGAGTCCTCAGTGGTTGATACCTTTTAATGGCTAACTGAAAAGATGGTGACAAATTGCAAGCTTTCGAGACTACTCAGGTCTCTTCATCAGGCATAGACTAATACAACATCTGAAGAATCACATATTTATACACAAAATAGCACAGAAAAAATGCAATAGGTAGGACAAGTGACATGAAGCAGAACTGTCATTATGGCAGAGGGATTAACATAAATATGACTAGTTCATAGATAAGGAGTGAAGGTTTTATTACCCTCTGATTGGGGTCTGGTATTGTGTTGTGATGACCCTAAAAGGTCAGGGAGGCAGATTCCTTAATTGTTGTAGAACGACATAAAACTCTGGGATATATTCATCCCAGCACTAAGAGTGTCAAAGGTCATCATAAGTTTATATTCCCAGACTTTTCTATCCTTCTCAGATTTGAAGTTAGATTTTAATACAAGTAATTCCATATCTGTCATGCTATGACCGGGCATACAAAAGTGTTTGGCCACAGGTAAATCCATTTCTTTTTTCAGATACAACCGTATATGTTCCAACCCCATGGATAGAGATGAACACCTTGGTCGCCTCAGAAAGACTTTTTTGAACCAGGGCTACCATCCAAGAACAATTGAAAACCAAATTACAAGAGCCACCAGAATATCAAGGAATCACCTGCTACATTACAAAGCTAAAGAAGAAAATAACCGGGTGCCTCTAGTGGTCACCTACAATCCAAGCCTGGAGATGCTAAGGGGAGCTGCACGGAAACTACAACCTTTACTACAAAAAGATGCCCGATTACAATCCATATTTCCAGACCCCCCACTACTATGTTTTAGGCAGCCCCCAAATCTAAGAAGCATCATTGTCAGAAGCTCCCTGTCCTCCCCAACAGCTGCAGGAACCTTTCCTTGCAGACAAAAGAAATGCAAAACCTGTACATCTATAATGACCACGGACAGGATAAAGATCCCCAACTCCCATCAGGACTACAAGATACCAGGTACTTTCAGCTGCATCACATCTAATGTGGTGTACCTAATTATATGTACTAAATGTCCAACTGGGGTCTGTATGTGGGGGAGACCGGGCAAAAACTGAGAACAAGGATGAATTCTCATCGCCACACGATAAGAGAAAAAAGAATGGATTTACCTGTGGCCAAACACTTTTGTATGCCCGGTCATAGCATGACAGATATGGAATTACTTGTATTAAAATCTAACTTCAAATCTGAGAAGGATAGTAAAGTCTGGGAATATAAACTTATGATGACCTTTGACACTCTTAGTGCTGGGATGAATATATCCCAGAGTTTTATGTCGTTCTACAACAATTAAGGAATCTGCCTCCCTGACCTTTTAGGGTCATCACAACACAATACCAGACCCCAATCAGAGGGTAATAAAACCTTCACTCCTTATCTATGAACTAGTCATATTTATGTTAATCCCTCTGCCATAATGACAGTTCTGCTTCATGTCACTTGTCCTACCTATTGCATTTTTTCTGTGCTATTTTGTGTATAAATATGTGATTCTTCAGATGTTGTATTAGTCTATGCCTGATGAAGAGACCTGAGTAGTCTCGAAAGCTTGCAATTTGTCACCATCTTTTCAGTTAGCCATTAAAAGGTATCAACCACTGAGGACTCTCAAGTCTAAATATTTTTCTATCTACTGGCTAACACGGTACGAAGATACACATCTTTCCTATAGCAATTCATATGCATCCCAATAAGCCTTTGAACCCACATACTGGATGGGCACAGGAAAATCCAGTCAACATTATTCATTTTGTCCTCCCATTCCCTTTTCTTATGCATTGACTGCAAGGCCTGCCCTGCTACCAAGTCATATGCACCCCAATAAGCCTTTGAATCCAGGTACTGGAAGGGCCCAGGAAAATCCACTTCACAGTATTCATTTTGTCCTCCCATTCTGTTTTTATTTGTCATTGACTGCAAGGCCTGCCCTGCTATCAAGTCCTATGCACCCCAATAACCCCAATCCCCCCTAGGAAGAAAC
This sequence comes from Oophaga sylvatica, assembly GCA_033576555.1. Classification (NCBI taxonomy): domain Eukaryota; kingdom Metazoa; phylum Chordata; class Amphibia; order Anura; family Dendrobatidae; genus Oophaga; species Oophaga sylvatica. Next base: position 49,103 of record JARQOD010000716.1, read on the forward strand.
ATGGAGGAGGGCATGTTATCCCAAAAAAAGTGCCATTAAAAAGGAGCGGGTTTCCTAGACTTATAATGCCCATACCCAAAGTGTGTTGGCTGGCCAACATTTTCCCCTGTGGGGTACATGTCCACCTTTTCCATAACAACTATTTTACACCCAGCAAAAACACCCACCCTTGTTAGGAATTCGATACTGGAGCAGCACAGAACACCATAACCCTGGTGATCTACTGGCAGCGACTGATGAGACACGGAGGAAGGCCTGACTCAAAACTAGGTCCAATTAAACTGAGCGGGTCTCCTACACTTGGAGTGCCCTTAAAATGGCTGGCAAATATTTCCCCTGGGGTTAGATATGAACATAGTGTGTAAATTATTAATTTTGGGGTATCATAAACATCTGGCAAGCCTGTAACATGTTTTCCTACACAGTTGCTGCTGGGAAGGTGCAGATTTTTTAGGCAAAATATGGCGGACGAATCGTTGGATGAAGTGATCAAGAAAAGGGGCATGGTGATGACAGGAATGGGCAAGTACATGATTAATAACAGCAGAGGCTATGGGAGGTATGAGAGCCAGGATACAGCCTACAATGATTCGTCGTTTAGCCACCATCAAGTACCAGAATCGGTTTCATGCCCGTCAGAAGATTGGTGTAACAGATGCGCGTATGAGACTTGGCCTAAATAATACCCATCAAAAACATATTGCCAAACACGCACGTGTCTGTAGAAAGGGAAAAGTGCTACATGTTCGGGAGATGCTGAATTACAGAAAGCAGATGAGTGTCGGAGGGAAACTAAAACCAAACTGATGGATGCTCGTGAAAAAAATAAGAGGAGTGCACAGTCCGTAACTATAAACATACCCGTGGCACAAGCTTCTTCACCTTCACCCATACAGTACAGACCAAAAGTTTGGATACACCTTCTCATTCAAAGATTTTTCTGTATTTTCATGACTATGAAAATTGTACATTCACACTGAAGGCATCAAAACTATGAATTAACTCATGTGGAATTATATACTTAACAAAAAGGTGTGAAACAACTGAAAATATATCTTATATTCTAGGTTCTTTAAAGTAGCCACCTTTTGCTTTGATGACTGCTTTGCACACTCTTGGCATTCTCTTGATGAGCTTCAAGAGGTAGTCACCGGAAATGGTTTTCACTTCACGGGTGTGCCCTGTCAGGTTTAATAATTGGGATTTCTGGCCTTATAAATGGGGTTGGGACCATGAGTTGTGTTGTGCAGAAGTCTGGTGTATACACAGCTGATAGTCCTACTAAATAGACTTTTAGGCCGGCTGTTCTATTTCTTGTTTATGCCTCTGACACGATTGTGGTAACGGGTTACTTTATTGTGTGCAGGTTCTCACAGCCACCATTACATGAATGCTTCCTGTCTCATGCTCTTACCAACGAGTCCCTCCTCTCTATCCTCTGAATACATCCAGGTAGTGAGACCCCTAGAGGCGGCTCAGCATATAACATATTGCTACATCCTTTGTCTTTTAACTGAAGAAATAACTAAGCTAATATAACTAACATACATGTGAACATTTCAATATTCAAGATATTGGTGACATAAACATAACTGGCAAGCATCATGCTATTAAGATACTTTAAAATACTTGGTTGTATATATAGTCCTTGAGGTGTGCTGGCTTTGTGATCATTCTGCCCGATCTAGTAACATACGATGCGTTACTGCCACTATTCGGTGGTTCTCTCGATTCGGGCGTTACCGCATCTGGTATTGCCTGTCTCTGACCAGAATCTCCACACTGAACCTGGGCCATCCCTGTAGCCTCTCTGCTTAGACTTGCTGTTTCCTCATCTTGGATATGAGGATACTGTTCATATGACCATGTATCAGATCCTTCTTGCGTTTTCCTCAGATGTCTCCGATTTCTCCTTAGTTTTCTTCCCTCCTCTGTCACAATCTCGTAGGATCTAGGTCCTAGTTTCTGGAGCACCTTTGCTTTTCTCCATTGTTTGTCATATTTGCTCGGCTGCATCCTGATGTTGTCATTTTGTCTCAGTTCTGATAGATCTTTTGCCGACTGATTATAATAGAACGCTTGTCTATCCTGATTTTTCTTTAGTTTTGACCTCATTCCCCTCACCAGATTTGGCTTCAGAAGACGACTAGCTGTTGGTATGAGTGTCCTTGTCCGTTTACTCAGAAGCTTCTGTGCTGGGCTGCTGTCTAGACCTTGGGAAGGTGTGTTTCTGTGGTCCAGTATAGATAGATATACATCTGTCCCTGCCTGTTTCGCTCTCTTAATCAACTTCTTTGCTGTTTTCACCGCTGATTCCGCTTTGCCATTGCTTTGAGGATATCCAGGAGATGATGTATTGTGTTCAAATTCCCATAACTTGCTGAACTCCTTGAACTCTTCTGACCTAAATTGAGCGGCATTATCAGTAAAAACAATCTCTGTAATCCCATATCTGGCAAAATGAGCCTTGAGTTTTTTAATAACTGTTCTTGCTCTTGTATCCTTCAAATGGTCCACTTCCCAAAAATTAGAAAAATAGTCCACAGTTACCAGGTATTCTCTTTCCTCCAATGTGAACAAATCTATTCCTATTTTTGACCATGGTCTATTTGGAACGGCATGCGGTTGCAATGGCTCTTTCGGTTGTTTATCCCCGCCGGACGCACATATCTCACATTGTGCTATGTAACTTTTTATGTGATCATTCATACCCGGCCAATAAACTGATTCTCTTGCTCGCCGCAAACATCCTTCAATGCCCAAGTGGGACGAGTGTAATTTCTGTAGTATGTCTCTTCTCAGAGTCTCCGGTATCACTGCCCTTTCTCCCTTTATGATGATTCCTTGGTGTACTGACAGTTCATCTCGTATATGGAAGAATGGAGCAACTTCCTTTGGAGCATGCTGCTTATATTTTGGCCAGCCCTGCAGGATCACAGTTTTTAATATCTGTAGTGTTTTATCTTTTTCTGTGAAGGTCTGTATTTGTTTCAGTTTATCTTTAGATACTGCAAGATACTCACACATATTGATGTTGTCCATTTCTTGTCCTTTATCCTCTGAGTTGGGTAAGTACGCTCTGCTTAGAGTATCTGCAATCACCAAGTCTTTTCCTGGACAATATCCAATTTCATAATCATATTTTTGAAGTCGCAGAAGCATGCGCTGCAGTCTCTTTGGTGCATTTAGTAGAGGTTTTTTTTGTAATGCTCTCCAATGGTTTGTGATCGGACTGTACTGTTACCTGTCGATCGTATGTGTACTGATGAAACCTTTCCATTCCAAACACCACAGCTAGTAACTCCTTTTCGATTTGGGCATATCCCTGCTCTGTCGGTGTTAGCGCTTTGCTTGCAAATGTGATTGGTTGCCGCTCTTGCATTAATGTGGCACCTAGGCCTTTTTCTGATGCATCACATTGGACTACCACCTCTAACTGTGGATCAAAATATTTTAAGGTTGCTGTGTCTGCAATGGCTGTCTTTACTGATTGGAAAGCCGTCTCCTGTGCTTCTGTCCATTCCCACAACACATCTTTGTGAGTTAGCTGTCTCATTGGCTCACACATTTCTGATAAATTCTTGCAAAACTTGGACAGATAATTCACCATGCCCAAAATTCGTTGTACTCCACACACATCTGTTGGGGTAGGCATCTCTTGTATCGCCTTCACCTTTTCTGGATCCACTTTCACTCCATTTGAGGTTAGCAGATGTCCTATATATGGCACTTCCGTCATTTTCAGTTTCAACTTTTCCAAGTTCACCTTTATCCTTTTTTCTCTACACCTATCTAAAAATCGTAGCATCCTTGTATCGTGATTCTTTATTGCAGATTGCATATCGTCACCTTCTCCCACTATTAATATATCGTCTGCTATCGTCTTTACCCCTGGGAGTCCTTCCAAAGCTTGCATCAACTTCTGCTGAAATATTTCTGGAGCTGGTGTCAGTCCCATGGGCATTCTCAGCCATTTACGGCGACCAAATGGAGAAGAAAACGTTGTCAATAAACTGGATTCTTCATTCAGTTCCACATGCCAAAATCCATTTTTTACGTCACAAACTGAAAATATTTTTGCCTTTGATAAATCTGGTAGCACATCCTCTATTGTAGGCATCGGATAGTGATTCCTTTTGAGAGCTTTGTTGAGTGGTTTGGGATCGATACAAATTCTTAGTTTTCCTGATGGTTTCTGCACTATGACCAAACTACTTATCCAGTCTGTGCTCTGATGGACGACTTCTATCATGCCTCGCTTTTCTAAATCCTGTAGTTCTTCTTTCAATGGCTGAAGTAGCGCTACAGGCACTTTTCTTGTCGGTAATCTGGTAGGTTGTACTGTGTTATCAATTTCCAGTTTGTGTTTTCCTTCAAAACATCCATCACCCTCAAATACATCCGCATACTGTGTTTTTATAATCTGTAAATCTAGATTGCTGTCTGCTTTTGGGATATCCTTCATACTCTGTTTGACTTCCACAGACATAATGTTATGGAATTGTACCTTTATTAAGTCCATTGCCTGAACTGCTTTTATACCTAGTAACGGTACGTGGTCACCACCCTGCAGCACTGTAAATTGGGCTCTATAACTCTTTCTGTTGCATGGGTTACTAACCTTCAATTTGCATGTCCCAAGAGGTTTCAGTATCGTTTTGTTGTACATCATAAGTACCTTATCAGTAGGTTCAATGCACACCTGTTCATTTAGTAGATCCTCCGGTATGACATTGCAACTTGCTCCACAGTCCAACTGAAATCTAATGGGTTTGTCATTTAATAAAAGAGTTGCAAACAGTTGTCTTGTATCTTTAGGTTCTGGCTGTCTGACTGTATTGACATTCTCTGTTGCAGACTGTAGCTGTATCCATGTAATATCTTCTGCACTGTCACTGTTATTGTCCTGTGTCACACTGTGAATTTCTCTGTGCTTTTTAAAGGGCTTAAGTCTGCAGAGAGCTGAGAAATGATTCATCTTACCACAGGTCCTGCAGCTTTGTCCATATGCTGGACACTTCTCTTTGTCTCTCTCATGTCTTCTGCCACAGTATCTGCATTGGACTGTTCTCGCTGGGTGCTCTGCTTTTCCTCTCATGGTTACTGCATGTACTGGCTCCTCAGTGGTGTCTGCCATCATCTTCAGGCTGTCTCTTGTTAGCTCTGCAGCTCTGCTTATTTGCATGCATTTCTCTAGGGTTAACTCCCCCTCTCTCAGCAGTCTCTCTCTTAGCTGTGGCTCTCTGATGCCGCACACTATTCTATCTCTGATAAGAGAATCTCTGATCTCTCCAAAGCTGCATGTTGCTGCCAGTCTTTTCAGCTCAGTCACATATGCGTCTATATTCTCTCCCATCTCCTGATTTCTGGTGAAAAACTTAAATCTTTCCACTGTCTCATTCTTCTTGGGGTCACAGTGCTTATCAAATGCCTGTACAATGTCTGCCAGACTGTCCGTACCGTCCTGGATCAGGGTCTGAGCAAGTTCTCTGCCTTTTTCTCCAATCAGATAGTAGAAGAGCTTCACCTTACGCTTCTGATCATTGGTGTCTACTGTAAGATCCACATACAGAGTAAACTCCTCCTTCCAATGTCTCCAGGTCTGCGATAGATTTGAGGACATGATGTCTAGTCTCTGAGGAGGTTTTAATGCAGTCTCCATAATGCTGTACTGTGGGCACTGTACTTACAGTTGAGCTTTGTACCACAAGCTGCCTGGATTGTCTGTCCACTTGTTCTTTATAGGTTCATCCCTGCTGCCACCATGTTCTATTTCTTGTTTATGCCTCTGACACGATTGTGGTAACGGGTTACTTTATTGTGTGCAGGTTCTCACAGCCACCATTACATGAATGCTTCCTGTCTCATGCTCTTACCAACGAGTCCCTCCTCTCTATCCTCTGAATACATCCAGGTAGTGAGACCCCTAGAGGCGGCTCAGCATATAACATATTGCTACACCGGCGTCACACTAAGGAGGTATATGGACGAGTGAGAGGCGTGAAAACCACGCATTACACACGAACCAATACTTCTCTATGGGGCAGCTCTGATCATGCGTATTTTTCTCAGGCGTATCTTACGGTGCGAGACACCCGCAGCATGCTGTGATTGTACGCGTATTACGCCCGTTGTACGCCAATGAAAGTCTATGGGTGCGAGAAAACAGCGGATTACACACGGACCAGGCGTGTGAGTTGCGAGAAATACGCAAGACTTCTGCAGCTCACAGGAAATGGTGCAACACATGCAGGAGGAAGCTGACTCATGCAAATTAGCTCAAAAAGAGCGCCAGACATCCCGGAAGAACACCTCCACGGAGTCGGCCATGATGCCTACACTCATGAATGTGGACATGTTGAGAGTCTTGCTGCAGGAGAGGCCACAAATTTGGCACCAAAGACATGCACATTACGCAGACTGCGCAAGGAAACAGAGGCGGCATGGAGGTGCATCTGTGGGCAGAGTTTTCCCCACTTTCGCGACAGCCCACGCGAGAAGCAGCAACGAATCAGTAAGTTACTTAATTATTTTCCAACCTTATTAACGTTCAGAGCGTAGTTCTAGCGCAGATTGTTCCCAAAAATGTTGTATTTTGTTTTTTGGGTGACATAATGTTAGGATAGTGACATCATACTAGGCCCCCATGACTATATAATGTGTATGTATGTAGAAGAATTTTGCTTTCTGCAGCTAGCTAATTCATTACATTATATGTGTTATTGCAGTGGATGATGTTACGAGAAGATGGAGATGGAGAAACATCCGCGACCAGTACCGGCGGGAACGGCAGCACAGGTGCAGGAGCGGGTCTGCGGCACCGAAAAAAACAAAATATGTGTACTTTGAGCACCTTGGCTTTCTGGCTCCTATTCTGCATCTGAGACCGTAAGTACATACATCACACCACATACCACATATGCAGTTTAGGCTCACCTCTCCTAAATGTTCTAATCCCCTTTCATTTCCCAACAGATCTGAGGATCCTCCTGCACGGGCGCCTACACCTCAACCCATTCCCCCCACTGAAACAACCTTGGCAACAACAGGGTCAAATGGCTGGCTATAATCAGACTTCCTAATATGTCCACTTGTACACATCCAGAGTTGGAGGCTGGTCCCAACCTGGATGTGCGCAACATGGTCATATTGGGGGGTATGATTCTCGTGGGTATCATCTTACACAGGAATATAATCTCCCTTATCTGTATGGCAATGTGCCCACACACCAACCTGACCATGGGCAGATGTTAGCTCAGGGCCCACAAAATCAACCCCAACAGGGTGGTGGTCAAGGTTGTCATCCAAGCCAACCACACAGAGATTCTGGGAACCCGCCAACCCCACCACCCACATACCACCAGCTGTGATTTTTGATTTAACTTATATTTTATGATGTCAAAAGCAGTTTGCCACTTGTTAATATTTACTTTAATCTTCTGTTGTTTCAAAGCCATTTGCAGTAATCTACATGCTTCTAAACAACATATGCTAGCAATATGTTCTTCAGTAGGCATAGTCTACGTTTTTTATTTGCAGAATCTGTATTCATTGAGAGAAAAGTTTGCTCTTTGTGAACATTTATTTTAACACCATGTTGTGTAACGCATATTTGCACTCATCTGAATGCCTACAAAGAACATATGGTACTTAGCTGGTGGTATATGGACTAGGGGATAATATTATTATTTCGTTATATCTTATCAGTTATCCGAATGTTTGTTATTTTTTCCCCATCCATTTTAAAACTTCTTGGCTAATGCATAATTGCATTAGACTAGTCTTATAACCCAACCATATGGGGCAGATATGGTGCTCATTAGTGATAGTGAAAGTTTGTTATGTAGTAAAATTTTGTTTAACTCCATGTTGGCTATTGCATATTTTCAGTAGTCTAATCTTGTGAACCAAACATATGGGTCACATATGATCAACACTACCCATAGTGACTATTGGTTTTTGTTGTTACATGCTGTTATGTTTCCAATAATTTGGTCTTTTGGTCATGCTTTATTTTGGTACTTGTGTAAGAATGCACACTTACACTATTGTGCTGTAAATACATATACCATATGAAGAAAATATGGTAGTCACTGCCTCAAGTTGCAGTTTGCATATATAAAGATTTGTTTTTATGACAAGTTTGTCGTCTTTTTTCAGACATTGTTTGTACTCAAGCACCAAAACATAGGTTATGACCATTAACACCACACAGACACTGTGACATTTAGGAAAGTGGCATTGGCCCTCAAATCCCCTGGCAATTCTCTTCCAGTCTTCCATCTTTGGCTCAGGCATGACCAGTTTATGTAGTCTGTCCCAGAGTTGTGAGCAGGTATGACGCACAATGCCAGAGATAGTTGACCTCCCAATCCAAAACGCCAGATGGAGTGCGGCATAGGATATGCCAGTATTTAGGAACCTACCAGTATACAAATGTCGAGAGACCAATCAGGACACATGCACAAATGTAGAACAAAAACACTACATCATGTCATTTACAAACAATCCTAATTTAAATTTACCACAAGTCAAAGGTTTGTGACATTTTTACATACACATAATAGTTCTTGGAGTTGTAGGTGATATATGGGATATATTATGAGGATATTGCAGCTACAGACATAAGGGTAAAGGGACACTTGTGGGAAAACACATAATCAACAGACAGTATGTAGATGAGGAATACATACTGTAGCATAAGGAGAAGTCGCTCCTCTGCAGAGATAGCTTTGCGCATCCTGGTATCCTGGTAGGTGATCCCAGGGTGCACAATCTCAAACAAAACATCAAATGTGGGAATGGTCATACGACAAAACACCAAAAACTTGTCTGTATGAGTCTGCAGAGATGCATAAAGCCTGTGAAAATGGCCTTTATTAAGGCATTGCCTCAAATGCGGATGCACGCACATTCGCCTCCTCCTCCGCGGATCTACGATCACTGGATATGGCTGGCCAAAGCGGCAGGACAAAACCCAGTTGGACAACACTCGATCAGTTGTGGTGAAGCGAAGAGTGTCAGACATGTTGGCAAGCAAGCAGCAGTACTGCAATACAAGCACACCACACAAATGGCAAGATTGGGGTTGCAACCGGATGCAGAGGCAATAAATAGCCTTGCTGATGATGATTTGAGTGAGTTTCAGGCCTAAATGTCCATTTTGCAAGGCGGCAAGAAAAATAAGCTGTACGGATGCCAAACTGATTGCACACGGATGCTTACATGCGCAAAATACGCAGCCGCACCCTGACAACGGATGAAATACGGATTCTTGTGCCGGCAACATTTTGGCGTATTACGCTCATACAATACGTTCCGTATTTTTCTACGGTGAGTGTGACGCCGGCCTTAGAATGTGTATTATGGCAAGAAAAAAGCAGCTAAGTAAAGAAAAACGAGTGGCCATCATTACTTTAAGAAATGAAGGTCAGTCAGTCCGTAAAATTGGGAAAACTTTGAAAGTGTCCCCAAGTGCAGTTGCAAAAACCATCAAGCACTACAAAGAAACTGGCTCACATGAGGACCGCCCCAGGAAAAGAAGACCAAGAGTCACCTCTGCTTGTGAGGATAAGTTTATCCGAGTCACCAGCCTCAGAAATCGCAGGTTAACAGCAGCTCAAATTAGAGAAAAGGTCAATGCCACACAGAGTTCTAGCAGCAGACACATCCGATTCTCTACAACAACTGTTAAGAGGAGACTTTGTGCAGCAGGCCTTCATGGTAAAATAGCTGCTAGAAAACCACTGCTAAGGACAGGCAACAAGCAGAAGAGGTTTTTTTTCAGGCTAAAGAACACAAGGAATGGACATTAGACCAGTGGAAATCTGTGCTTTGGTCTGATGAGTCCAAATTTGAGATCTTTGGTTCCAACCACCACCAGGCAAGAAATCGCACTTATTAAACCTGACAGGGCACACCTGTGAAGTGAAAACCATTTCCGGTGACTACCTCTTGAAGCTCATCAAGAGAATGAAAAAAGAGTGTGCAAAGCAGTAATCAAAGCAAAAGGTTGCTACTTTGAAGAACCTAGAATATAAGACACATTTTCAGTTGTTTCACACTTTTTTGTTAAGTATATAATTCATCATGTGTTAATTCATAGTTTTGATGCCTTCAGTGTGAATTTACAATTTTCATAGTCATAAAAATACAGAAAAATCTTTGAATGAGAAGGTGAGTCCAAACTTTTGGTCTGTACTGTACATATTACCAATAAGATAAAGGAGAGGGTCTCCGAGACTCGGAATGCCCATACTCAAAGTTCCTAGGCCTGGCAAACATTTTCCCCTGTGGGGTACACGTCCACCTTTTTCATAACAACTATTTTACGCCCAGCACGAACACGAACCCTTAAAAGGAATTCGACACTGTCTGGAGCAGCACGGAACACCTTAACCCTGGTGATCTACTGCAGCGACTGATGAGACGTGGATGAAGGCCTGATTCAAAACTAAGCCCAATTAAACTGAGCGGGTCTCCTACACTTGGAATGCCCATACACTGGCTGGCAAAGATTTCCCTCTGGGTTTAGATATGAACATAGTGTGTAAATTATTAATTTTGGGGCATCATAAACACCTGGCAAACCTGTAACGTGTTTTCCTACACAGTTGCTGCTGGGAAGGTGCAGGTTTTTTAGGCAAAATATGGCGGACGAATTGCTGGATGAAGTGATCAGGAAAAGGGGCATGGTGATGACAGGAATGGGCAAGTACATGATTAATAACAGCAGTGGCTATGGGAGGTATGAGAGCCAGGATACAGCCTACAATGATTTGTCGTTTAGCCACCATCAAGTACCAGAATCGGTTTCATGCCCTTCAGAAGATTGGTGTAACAGATGCGCGTATGAGACTCGGCCTAAGAAATGGCCATCCAAAACATGTTGCCAAACAAGCATGTGTTTGTAGAAAGGGCAAAGTGCTACATGTCCGGGAGATGCTGAATTACAGAAAGCAGATGAGAGTCGGAACCAAACTGATGGATGCTCGTGAAAAAATAAGTTTAAAGAGGAGTGCATCGTCCGTAACTACAAACACACTGGTGGCACAAGCTTCTTCACCTTCACCCACACTTATTACCAATAAAATAAAGGAGAGGGTCTCTGAGACTCGGAATGCCCATACACAAAGTTCCTGGGCCTGGCAAACATTTTCCCCTGTGGGGTACATGTACCGCTTTTCCATAACAACTATTTTATGCCCAGCATAAACACCCACCCTTGTTAGGAATTCGACACTGTCTGGAGCAGCACGGAACATGTTAACCCTGGTGATCTACTGGCAGCGACTGATGAGACGTGGAAGGAAGGCCTCATTCAAAACTAGGCCCAATTAAACGGAGCGGGTCTCCTACACTTGGAATGCCCATACACTTAGTGCATGGGCTGGAAAACATTTCCTCCTGGGGATGTAAAATTGTCAGAAATATTTTATGGGCATCATAGACACCCTTGGCAAACATTTGACTGCCTGTAGCAGCACAGAACACTCTAACCCTGGTCATCTAGTGGTGGACAATGAGGAGACATTGATGATAAAAGATACTGAAATAAATCAAATAAATCAAAAATGGGAATCCACCTATGAAAGAAAATAACAAAAGGGAGGGCGAACACAGGTTAATAGATATGAAGCCAGAATGTGTCCAACGAGATATGTTTGTCCCTAGCAACAGCTTAGAGACAGTGATATAAATAAAAATATAATTTCATAGGATTTCACTATTGCAATATTGTAGTGTTGTACAGTAGGTCACAAGAGGATGTTCCACAAATAGGAAAAATGGAAAATATAAGAATAAATGGGAAGAATATTCGTACATGTCATTTGTATGAGATTTCACCCTGGGGGAGTAACATTTGTTTTGTTTTCAAATTATTAACGGCCATCATAACAACACCCTTGCCAAAAATTGGACAGGCTGTAGCAGCACGGAACACGTAACCTCTTTTGATCCAGTGGTGGCGGATTATGAGACGTGGAGGAAGGCATGCTTAAAAACTAGGCCCAATGTTAAGGAGCGGGTCTCCTAAGCTTGTAACGCCATACACGTAATGCATGGGCTGACAGAAATTTCCCCATGGGGGTACATTGTTTAAAAATATACTATGGGCATCATAGACATCCTTGCCAGAAATTGTACTGCCTGTAGCAGCACAGAACACATTAACCCTGGTCTTCTAGTGGCGGACAATGAGGAGACATTGATGAAGGCCTGATTAAAAACTAAGCCCAATGTTAAGGATCGGGTCTCCTAGGCTTTTAACGCCCATACAAGCAGTGCATGGGCTGACCAACATTTCCCCATGGGGGGTACATTTTTAAAAAATATTTTATGGGCATCATAGAAACCCTTGCCAAAAATTTGACAGCCTGTTGCAGCACAGAACCCATAAACACTCATCTGTAATGTATGTAGTACAGTTCATATAGCGTCTTGTGCTTGGGTGCGATGAAAACACAGGAGTCACAGGTTTGATATAGAAAAGTCCTGTATTACTTCATACAAGTTGGCAGAAATAGTCACACAGTTTGCAGACACAGAAACAGGAGACACAGCAGGCCAGAGTAATCCAAGCTCAGCAATCACTCTCCAATACAGATTCAGGATCTTCTTCTCTGTTACCGTAAGTCCATGCAAACATGGGTCTTTCAAAGAGCAGGGTTCAGAGTCCACAAGTGCTTCAGAGTTCCTCAGTAGGAATAGCTGGAGTACAAGGTCCAAGGCTTACAGGAGTCAAGTCACAGGTTCACTGCAGGCTAGATTTTGAAGCACTGATTGCTCAGCTGTGGCTGCTTAAGAAGCAAAGGAGAGAATCAGGGCGGGAACATGCAAGCTGGAAACTCCATTTTGACTGAGGGCAAGATAGCTGCAGCAAGACAGAAAGTAAAATGGCTGACGAACAAACTGAGTTTCAGGAATATATACATAGAAGCTTACATTACTCCCCCCTTAAGGACAACCTCCGGATGACCTCAGACCAGGCTTGTGTGGGTACCTCTGATGAAACTGACGGAGCAAGCGAGGAGCATTAACGTTATTGACCGGTTCCCATGAGTTGTCCTCCACTGGGTAGCCCTGCCATTTAATCAGATATTGTAACTGATTTCTATACAACCTGGAATCTAAAATCCTTTCCACCACAAATTCTTCCTGACCATCGACTAGCACTGGGTCAGGGCAAGGAGAGGAACGTCCAGGAAACGTATTGGGTGTCGCAGCCTTTAGTAGGGATACATGAAAGACAGGGTGGATTCTCATAGTTCTGGGCAGTTGAAGACGACAAGCAACGGCACTTATAATTTTACTGATTTTATAGGGTCCAATGTACTTATGTCCCAACTTAGACGATGGAATCCTTAACTTAAGATTTCTGGTTGACAGCCAGACCAAGTCTCCTACCTTGAAAGCTGGTGCAGGTTTACGAAATTTATCTGCTGCTTTCTTGTACCTTTCTTGAGCCGATTCCAGATTTTCCTTTAGAAGATCCATATTCTTCTGTAAAGACGTGATTCTTTCAGCCACTGCTGGTAAAGGCGTTTCTATGGGAAATCGTGGTAGAATGTTAGGATGATAACCTAGATTAGAGTAAAAAGGAGACTGTTTAGTGGAGGCACTCTGAGAGTTGTTATACGAGAACTCAGCTAATGGAAGTAGATCCACCCAATCATCCTGTAGGTGGCAGATAAAGCAGCGGAGATACTGCTCCAGGGTTTGATTGGTTCGTTTGGTCTGTCCATTAGTCTGGGGATGAAAAGCAAAAGAAAGGTTTACTTTAATGTCCAATGCTGCACAGAAATTTTGCCAAAACCTAGAAGTGAATTGCACCCCTCGATCCGAAATAACCTCATCCGGTACTCCATGTAAGCGAAACACATCTTTAATCATCAAATCTGATGTCTGTTTTGCAGTGGGTAAGCCGACACAAGGGATAAAATGAGCTGCCTTTGTTAGACGGTCAACCACCACTAGAATGGTGTTCTTCCCCTGAGAGGTTGGTAACTCCACAATGAAGTCCATAGAAATGGATCCCCACGGGCGGGACGGGGTGGGAAGAGGCTGTAACAGACCAGTTGGTGAGGAGCGAGGTGTTTTGCATCTTGCACAGACCTCACATGAAGTGACATAATTCAAAACATCCTTCCTGCAAGTGGGCCACCAAAAGAAACGAGAAAGAAATTCCTGTGTCTTTAGAATTCCTCTATGCCCAGCTATCTTGGAATCGTGAATGAGTTGCAATACTCTTAATCTGACTGTTTCAGGAATATACAGACGTTGTCCCTGAATCCACACACCATTCTTAAAGACAAGACTTACGTCCCTTGGGGGTTGTGCCAAAAAGGAATCCGCATGGTATGCTTCCTTGATGTCCTTAAGTAGGTCTTGATTATGAATTACTCCTAGGAATCTAGAGTCAGGAAGAATAGTCTTAGGAGGAGTAATTGGACGTGTCTCTGCTGAGTAAATCCTAGAGAGTGCATCAGCCTTTCCATTGCGCGATCCTGGTCTATAAGAGATGATAAAATTAAATTGGTTTAAGAAAAGATTCCAGCGAGCCTGGCGAGGAGTCAGGCACTTAGCCGACCTGATAAACTCAAGGTTACGATGGTCTGTCAGGACGACTATTTGCTGTGCAGCTCCCTGAAGAAGGTGTCTCCATTCTTTGAAGGCGGCAATAATGGCCAACAACTCTCTATTGCCCACATCGTAGTTCCTCTCAGCCGAAGACAACTGCTGGAAAAGAAGGCACAGGGATGCAAGACATTCTTCTCACCTGTTCTCTGAGAGAGTATAGCTCCAACGGCACAGTCTGAAGCATCCACCTCTATTATGAAGGCAAGCTCGGGGTTGGGATGTACTAGGATAGGTGCAGTGGTAAATATATCTTTTAGACGGGAAAATGCTTCCTGGGCTTGGGGAGTCCAGGAAAACCTAGACTCTTTCCGGGTAAGTTGAGTGATAGGTGACACTACCTCAGAGAAATTTCTAATGAAACGTCTATAGAAGTTGGCAAACCCGATGAAGCGCTGTACCTCCTTCACATTTCTAGGACTTGGCCAATCCTTGATGGCTTGGGTTTTGCTTCCATCCATACTAATTCCTTGTGTAGACAGTACATACCCCAGAAATTGAATTTCGGTCCTATGGAATTCACACTTTTCAAGTTTGATGTAAAGATGATTTTGTCTTAGACGTTCCAAGACCATTCTCACATGTCCATGATGTTCCTCTGTGGAGTTAGAAAAAATTAGAATATCATCCAAATAAATTACCACGAATGTATCTAGGAGATCCCTGAAGATGTCATTCACCAAGTGTTGGAAAGTGGCTGGGGCGGTACTCAGACCAAAAGGCATAACTAGATATTCAAAGTGTCCATAGCGTGACCTGAATGCAGTCTTCCATTCATCCCCAGGTCTAATACGGACTAAGTTATAGGCCCCACGAAGATCTAGTTTAGAAAAAATTTTGGCATGTCGCACTCTCTCCAATAACTCAGGGATTAAAGGCAATGGATAACGGTTTCTAATAGTAACCTTATTGAGTTCCCTATAGTCTACGCATGGTCTCAGAGATCCATCTTTCTTCTTTACAAAGAAGATGGGTGCACCTGCAGGAGATGAAGAGGGGCGTATGAAGCCCTTGGCTAGATTTTCATCTATGTAATCCTTTAAAGCCTTTAGCTCGGGCCCCGCCAGGGAGTAGATCTTACCAAAAGGTATCTCTGCTCCAGGCAATAATTCAATTGGACAATCATATGGACGGTGAGGAGGAAGCTGGTCAGCGTTCTTCTTGTCACATAAATCCACATAGTCCTGGTATACAGCTGGTAGTTCAGGGACTGACATGGTTCCTTTAGGAACAGAGCAAGCTGAAACTTTTGGACTCATCTGTTTCTCTGGAAAGTGTAATTCCTTGGTCTCCCAGTTAATGGTAGGATTCTGAGCCTGCAGCCATGGTAGCCCTAGAATAATGGGAAAGTGGGGAGAAGAGATAAGCATAAAGGACAGTTTCTCTTGATGATCTTTACCCATAAGAACCCTCAAAGGCTCTGTTTCCTGATCCACTGGTCCAGAGGTCAGCAGGGAGCCATTCACAGTTTCCATCTGTACTGGAGTAGCCTTCTTCACTGAACATATTCCCTGTTTCAGAGCAAAGGAGACATCCATAAAATTTCCACTTGCCCCTGAGTCGATCATAGCAGAGCTAGACACCCAAGCTGAGTCAACCCAGAGTTTGATGGAAAGAAAGCAATGAGAATTGTTTTTCTTACAACTCAGCTGGGACACCGCTGAGGAAACTTGAAAAATGGCAGCGTTTACACAGTCAACGTCCTCAGAGGTAACGGAGTTTAAGTCCGAGAAATCAAGATCTGTTGCTGCAGATCTCTCTGGAGCCTGAGGCTCGGACCTGACAGATCCCCTCTCGCAACACTCACAATGAATGAGTGCTGCAGTAGTCTTACGAGAACGGCTGGTGCAGTTTATAATGAAGTGCCCTGACTTACCACAATAGAAACATAGATTCTCCTTAAAACGATGTTCCTTGCGTGCATCACTAACCCGTCGTTGTAAAGAGTCTACCTGCATGGGTTCAGGTTCAGGTTCCCGTGTAATCCTACTCAAAGGTTCCTTAGCTGGAGAGGGAGGTAGGAAAAGGTTAGTACGATTGCTTTCGAACCATCTCTCTTGCCTGCGTTCAGTCAGACGAGTATCAATACGGATGCAGTAGTTAATAAAGTCACCTAACGCAGTGGGAGGGTCGGCACGAGCAAGTTCATCCTTAATCAGTGGAGATAACCCCTTTCGAAAAATAGATTTTTTGGCGGAACTGTCCCAGGTGGTATCAAGGGCCCATCTCCTGAAATCCAAGGCATATTCAGCTACCGAGTGCTTACCTTGGCGCAAAGCTAACATGGCTGCTTCAGCTTTTGCACCTCGATTGGGGTCATCAAACACCTGCCCCATGGCTGAAATAAAATCATCAAGGTGATTCAAACAATCATCCTCAGTCTCAATCAGAGGGTTTGCCCACATTAAAGCCTTGTTGGTAAGCAACATAATTATAGTAAGCACCTTAGATCGTTCAGTGGGAAATTGTGAAGCATGTGCAGAAAAAAAAAGATTGCATTGATTAATAAATCCCCTGAATTTCTCACGTTCACCGCCAAAACGAAAAGGGGGCAACTTGGGAATCCCAGCACTCGGGGCTACGGCAGGAGCCTGGACTCGCCCCTCTAGAACCTCAATCCTGGCTCGCAAATCCTGGGTAGGGTTGAGCATTCCGATACTGCAAATATCGGGTATCGGCCGATATTGGCTGTATCGGAATTCCGATTCCGAGTTCCGATATTTTCGTCTTATCGGATACCGGAATCGGGATTGTCACTGTCACTGTCAGTGTCCGTCGGTCGGGTCTGTCAGGAGTCAGCGGCACTTACCTGGCAGAAGATCTCCGGCGGTCACGTCCTGGACTGCTTCATGGCCACCATCTTCTTTCCCCGGCTGTCACATGCAGTTTCTCGCGATAACTGCAGTGACTGCTGGGTAATCCCGGCCGTAAAGCAGTCAGTCCGATGACGTCACCGCCGGGGAAGCAGGTAATCAGCTGAGCTGTGCTGCGTTGCAATGACAGGCTCTGTCTGTCATTGCGATGTAGCAGAGCTGGATCGTCGTGGGACTATCGTTATGGACTGCGTCGGACAGGTGGTATACTGTTGGTTTGTTTTTTTTCTTTTTTTACAGGAGATCGATGGCGTCGCAGGAATGAGAGAGTAATAAAAGTAATGAAAACTGTGTTGTCTCTTTTATTTCATTAAAAGACTTTTTTCTTGCTGTGTCTTTTTTTTATGCATTTAATAACTTTGGGATTAATAATGGATCGGTGTCTTATTGACGCCTCTCCATTATTAGCCGGGCTTATTGTCACCGTGCAATCAACGGTGACAATAACCCCTTATTACCCCGCTTGCCACCGCTACAGGGCAAGTGGGAAGAGCCGGGTAAAGTGCCACAATTGGCGCATCTTTTGATGCGCCAAATGTGGGGCTGCTGTAGCCTGGTATTATCAGGCTGTTGAGGGCCAAAATCCATGGGCCTTGACAGTCTTTTAATACCAGGCCGCAGCAGTCTGCATTTTACTTGGCTGGTTAACAAAATTAGGGGGACCCCTACGCCGTTTTTTTTTCGAGGGGATCCCCTATTTTTGTTAACCAGCCAAGCTAAGCAGACTGCTGTGGCCTGGTATTATCAGGCTTGCAAGGTCCATGGATATTGGATCCTTACCAGCCTGAAAAACCAGGCCTCAGCGGTCTGCTTCATCTGGCTGGTTAACAAAAATAGGGGGGATCCCCACGCCGTTTTTTTTTCGAGGGGATCCCCTATTTTTGTTAACCAGCCAAGCTAAGCAGACTGCTGTGGCCTGGTATTATCAGGCTTGCAAGGTCCATGGATATTGGATCCTTACCAGCCTGAAAAACCAGGCCTCAGCGGTCTGCTTCATCTGGCTGGTTAACAAAAATAGGGGGGACCCCATGCCAATTTTTTTCGAGGGGATCCCCTATTTTTGTTAATCAGCCAAGATATGCAGACTGCTGTGGCCTGGTATTATCAGGCTGGCAAGGTCCATGGATCTTGGCTCCTTAACAGCCTGAAAATCCAGGCCTCAGCGGTCTGCTTCATCTGGCTGGTTAACAAAAATAGGGGGGACCCCACGCCAATTTTTTTCGAGGGGATCCCCTATTTTTGTTAATCAGCCAAGATATGCAGACTGCTGTGGCCTAGTATTATCAGGCTGGCAAGGTCCATGGATCTTGGCTCCTTAACAGCCTGAAAATCCAGGCCTCAGCGGTCTGCTTCATCTGGCTGGTTAACAAAAATAGGGGGGACCCCACGCCATTTTTTTTTCGAAGGGAACCCCTATTTTTGTTAATCAGTTCCCTCTGACGTCACTGATTGTGTCCCTGGCTGACCTGAAGTGAAAGTGGAAAGCAATCAATTAAGCTTTCCACTTAAGGGCCCGTCTCACATAGCGATATCGCTACCGAGATCGCTGCTGAGTCACTAGTTTTGTGACGCAGCAGCGAGCTCACCAGCGATATCGCTGTGTGTGACATTCAGCGACGATCAGCCCCCTGCCGGGTATCGCTGATCGTCGCTGAAATGTCAGGACCTCTTTTTGATCGCTGGTTTCCCGCTGACAGGCACGCATCGCTGCGTGTGACAGGCGGGAGACCAGCGATCCGCTGGTAACCAAGGTACACAGCGGGTTTCCAGGCGCGGGGCTGTGCCTAGAAACCCGCTGTGTACCTTGGATACCAGCGCCCTGATGCAGGGAGCTGGTATCCAAGGTACACAGCGGGTTTCCAAGCGCTGCGCGGTGCCTGGAAACCCGCTGTGTACCTTGGTTACCAGCGGATCGCTGGTCTCCCGCCTGTCACACGCAGCGATGCGTGCCTGTCAGAGGGAAACCAGCGATCAAATAAAGGTCCTGACATTTCTGCGACGATCAGCGATACCCGGCAGGGGGGCTGATCGTCGCTGAATGTCACACACAGTGATATCGCTGGTGAGCTTGCTGCTGCGTCACAAAACTTGTGACTCAGCAGCGATCTCGGTAGCGATATCGCTATGTGAGACGGGCCCTTAAGCGATGTTACCCGCAGTGTCGCTGTCCCAGATCGCTGCCTGAGCTGCCTGTTTGGCAGCTCAGCAGCGATCATGTAGCGATACACCAGCGATCCTGACAAGTGCATATCGTTGTCGGGATCGCTGGTGTATCGTTATGTGACACCCAGCCTTTACTCTCCTGTCAGGCAGGAGAGGAACTCATTCATTTGGGGTTTACTGTGAGGCTGCAGCATTAGCTGCGGTCCCTGCAGTAAACATTAACCCTTTCTGAAGGATTACACCGTGGGACCTGACTGTGCATCGGATTGGTAAGAATAATTTTGCTTTATTATTTTATTTTTATTACAGGAAATGGTTTTAGCAGGTAAATAAAATATGGTCAAAAACTGTGTGATTATTTCATTAAACTTCTTTTTTATTAAAGTGTGTGTGTTTGATTTTTCTTTCATACAATAGGATTAATAATTGATAGTTGTCTAATTGACAGCTCTCAATTATTAACCTGGCTTAAAGTGACCTTTCAATTGCAAGGTCATTTTAACCCCTTATTAACCCATTCGCCACCGCTACAGGGCAATGGGAATAGACGGGCAAAGTGCCAGAAAGGGCAAATCTAATTAGAGATTTGCCCTTTCTGGGGTGTCTGGGGGCAGATGTTAAGTAGCCGGGGGGGGGCCAAAAAAATGGTCCCTCTCTGGGCTATTATTATCTGCCCCCACTCACTGGCTTTGTCTGTCTGGTTGCGAAAATAGGGCGGGAGCCCACGCATTTTTTTTCAGCAATTTTACACCTCATTATATATATATATATATATATATATACATGTCATTGAATTTGTGACACATATATATATATTTATATTTGTAGTTCATACACTTCTACATAGTATAATAGCCGCTAATTCAATTGCCGGCTTTTGTGAAAATGCAGAACCCGACATGAAATGACACTTGGTGTACATAGGGTTAACCATGTCTTTTCATGTCCTTTGCTATCTAATTTGCACAAACAATTAAATCAGACTATGTGTGCAAAATTTCACACCTGTAGGGGTTAATTAAAGGTGTAAATTCGTAGCAAAAAAGTCCGTTTTTTTTACAACGAATTTACACCTTTAATTAACCCCTACAGGTGTGAAATTTTGCACACATAGTCTGATTTAATTGTTTGTGCAAATCAGATAGCAAACGACATGAAAAGACATGGTTAACCCTATGTACACCAAGTGTCATTTCATGTCGGGTGCTTCTGTCTTTTCACTGAAGCCGGCTTTACCCGGCAATTGAATCAAAGGATATTTTACTATGTAGAAGTGTATAAACTATACATATATGTATATATATATGTCACAATGACATGTATATATATATATATATGTATTCTATGTGTGTATATTTAGTGTTTACAAGGAAAGAATGGGGTTTTTTTAGTTGCGATATTTTGTTCCCATAGACTTACATGGGACTTCCGGTATCGGTATCGGGTATCGCCGATTTTTTAGTGATATCGGCGATACCATTCCGATTCCGATACTTTAGGATATCGGAAAGTATCGCTCAACTCTAATCCTGGGTAGTCTGTCCAACCACTTGCAAATTGTGATTATTGAGGTCCTGTAGATTTGTAAAACGGGTCTTTATATTCTGCAAATCTGCAAGGATATTATCAGTCACTCCGCAAAGTTCCTTTATGCGGGCCTCCATTTTCCAGATCTTTTAAGACAGGATTACTGGAAGAAGAGGAGAGAAAAAAAAAACAATAGTGTTCACCTGTGGCAACACTGCAGAGAGAAAAAAAAAATTAAGGGAACTGCTCACCTGGAATGGTTGTGAGGAGTCACAACCACTATCATCACAGAAAGTTTCAACCAGACATCTGATATCCAGAGTTACAGCAGACAAAAAAGAGAAAAGAAAGGAAAAAAAAAAAAAAAACAATAGTGTTTACCTGTGGTAACACTGCAAAAAGAAAAAACTTAAGGGAATTGCTCACCTGGAATGGTTGTGAGAAGTCACAACCACTGTCATCACAGAAAGTACAACCGGACGTCTGATATCCACAGTACAGCAGACACAGCCTTCCAGACCCAGCAGACACTAACGTTTTGGCTTCAGAATCTTGTAATGTATGTAGTACAGTTCATATAGCGTCTTGTGCTTGGGTGCGATGAAAACACAGGAGTCACAGGTTTGATATAGAAAAGTCCTGTATTACTTCATACAAGTTGGCAGAAATAGTCACACAGTTTGCAGACACAGAAACAGGAGACACAGCAGGCCAGAGTAATCCAAGCTCAGCAATCACTCTCCAATACAGATTCAGGATCTTCTTCTCTGTTACCGTAAGTCCATGCAAACATGGGTCTTTCAAAGAGCAGGGTTCAGAGTCCACAAGTGCTTCAGAGTTCCTCAGTAGGAATAGCTGGAGTACAAGGTCCAAGGCTTACAGGAGTCAAGTCACAGGTTCACTGCAGGCTAGATTCTGAAGCACTGATTGCTCAGCTGTGGCTGCTTAAGAAGCAAAGGAGAGAATCAGGGCGGGAACATGCAAGCTGGAAACTCCATTTTGACTGAGGGCAAGATAGCTGCAGCAAGACAGAAAGTAAAATGGCTGACGAACAAACTGAGTTTCAGGAATATATACATAGAAGCTTACATCATCATCTAGTGGTGGAGAATGGGGAGACATTGATGATAAATAATACTGTAATCAAACAAATAAATAAAAAATATGAATCCACTATGAAAGAAAATAACAAAAGGGAGGGGCGAACACAGGTTCATAGATATGAAGCCAGAATGTGTCCAACAAATAAAAATATAATATCATAGGATTTCACTATTTCAATATAGTAGTGTAATACAGTAGGTCACAAGAGGATGTTCCACAAATATGAAAATGAAAACAAAATAAGAAAATAACAAAAGGGAGGGGCAAACACAGATTCATAGATATGAAGCCAAAATGTGTCCAACAAGATGTTTGTCCCTAGCAACAGCTCAGAGACAGTGATATAAATAAAAATATATTATCATAGGATTTCACTATTGCAATATTGTAGTGTTGTACAGTAGGTCAAAAGAGGATGTTCCACAAATAGGAAAAATAGAAAATATAAGAATAAATGGGAAGAATATACGTATATGTCATTTTCATGAGATTTCACCCTGGGGGAGTAACATTTGTTTTGGTTTAAAATTAGTAACAGTCATCATAAAAACACCCTTGCCAAAAATTGGACTGACTGTAGCAGCACAGAATAAGTTCACCCTGGTGTTGTAATGGTTGTGGATGATGAGGATGAGGATAAGGAGGAGTAAAACACCAAACAGACCACATCAGGAAGCGGATACCCATGTGAGGAAGGTGAGTTTTAGTGCTCCTTTCATTTTGGTGTGGGTGCCGTGTGGCGGCCATTGTTGCTGTGGCTTTGTGCTGGTGGGGCGGCGCGTCTAGAGTCGTGTTGACTCAGTCTTGCTGCACGGGTACTGTGGGGCAACAGGCCGTCTGCCCTGCTGGTGCATTGCCGCCGTGGTGGTAGTCGCCGCATGGCTCCACTCCGTTTAGGGCAGTCAGGACCCACTACGAGGTTTGCCGTGACGTGTCAGTGGGCTTCATACAGTCTGATCAGAATCTTAAACTAAGAACCTCATGTTCAGTTATATATATTTTTACCGAGAGGCATTAGATCATTGTATGATTTTTGGAGGTGCTGTCCTCTCTCTTTTTTGAGCATATTGCATGTTCTGTCCTTTTTTTTTCTTTGGATGTGTACTCCTCCCATTTGGCACAGGTGATTTTAATTAGCAGGAGACTGCAAAGTAAGGGGTCTAGCCCATTTCTGCTCTCACTGAAGAGCTGGAGGAAGGTGAGTTTCAGTGCTCCTTTCATTTTGGTGTGGGTGCCGTGTGGCGGCCATTGTTGCTGTGGCCTTGTGCTGGTTGGACGGCGCGGTCTGGAGTCATGGGGACTCAGTCTTGCAGCATGGGGGCTGTGGGGCAACAGGCCATCTGCTCTGCTGGTGCATTGCCGCCTTGGCGGTGGTCATCGCACGGCTCCGCTTCGTTAGGTCAGTCAGGACCCACTACGAGGTTTGCCGTGACGTGTCAGTGGGCTTCATACAGTGTGATCAGAATGTTAAACTAAGAACCTCATGTTCGGTTATATATATTTTTGCCGAGAGGCATTAGATCATTGTATGATTTTTGGAGGTGCTGTCCTCTCTCTTTTTTGAGCATATTGCATGTTCTGTCCTTTTTTTTTCTTTGGATGTGCACTCCTCCCATTTGGCACAGGTGATTTTAATTAGCAGCAGACTGCAAAGTAAGGGGTTTAGCCCATTTCTGCTCTCACCGAAGAGCTGGAGGAAGGTGAGTTTCAGTGCTAATTTCATTTTGGGTGGGTGCCGTGTGGCGGCCATTGTTGCTGTGGCCTTGTGCTGTTTGGACGGCGCGATCTGTAGTCATGGGGACTCAGTCTTGCAGCATGGGTGCTGTGGGGCAACAGGCTATCTGTCCTGCTGGTGCATTGCCGCCGTGGCGGTGGTCATCGCACGGCTCCGCTTCGTTAGGTCAGTCAGGACCCACTACGAGGTTTGCCGTGACGTGGCAGTGGGCTTCATACAGTCTGATCAGAATGTTAAACTAAGAACCTCATGTTCAGTTATATATATTTTTGCCGAGAGGCATTAGATCATTGTATGATTTTTGGAGGTGCTGTCCTCTCTCTCTTTTTTTAGGATACCCATGTGTGGTTGTGAAGAAGTACATGAGAATACACCTCCACAAAAAAGACAATGTATTTCAGGTTATGTTTAGCTGTTTTCATTCAGTGGTGTACAGAAGTCTTGCCCAATCCAGCCTTTGTTCATTTTTATAAGAGTCAGCCTGTCAGCATTGTCAGTTGACAGGCGGATGCGCTTATCTGTTATAATTCCACCATCAGCAATAAAAACCCACTCTGACAGAACGCTAATGTGTTGTTCGCAGGTTCGCGGGATGCAGTGACGAAACGGAGACGGAGCAAGCTTATACTGAACCTTTATATGCTGATTAGGGAAACAACTGTGTGGCTAACAGGGACTCTCCCCACAGGGAAGCTATACACCAATACACATTAACGTAAGCGAACGGCTATTAGGCAAGTGGCAATACCTATAGGGCCACGATAGGGCTGACTAGATGTCCTAGAACTATATTTAACAATAAACAGCTTGTCACTTATCGGCTCTGACGTCCTGCAGAGTCGTGGTCCCATGGATGTCCGTTTGGCGTTTCAGCCGCTGGGCCCAACCGACAAGGAGTTGCTGCAGACTTCGGGCGTTTTTACAACCAGGTGTAGATGAGGCGCAACAGGCCCTGGAGAAGAGTCTGCCCCTACTGGGGGTAAGATGGCGGCAGTTGAGAGCTCTGCTGGGTAGGCCGCAGCCGTGGGCTCCTTATGCACTCCGCTCTGGTACGTTCTCTCCCTGGGTCTCTCAGTCTGCTCACATGTGGCAGCTAGCCTGGGCATCCTCTCCACTTCCCAGCAGGTCTCTCCTTCCTTCCTCCTGTCTGTCTCTGCATCAACTCCCCCCTGCTGGTCTCCTGTGCTCCTTTTATATTAGCCCCATCCCCGCACCTTCCAGAACAGTCTCTGCCTCCCCTCCAGTTCCTTCCCCCGGGCACCTTCTCCCTAGGAACTTATGTGACAGCCCCCTTGGTTCTGGCCTGGGCACACAGCGGGGCTCACTACCCTACACTAGCAGTTGAGCAGGCTAGGACCTCCAAACGTAGAGAGCCAGTTCATGCCACGTGTCCAGCTTGGATACCAATAATTAAAAGGCACAGAGGAATCTCGGAGGACGTTTGTACGATCTGCAAGGTACTCCCTCACCATCTTCCCAAACATTGCACTTCATGTGCCACCACCCCTTGCATTTCAGGTGGCCCTATGGGAGGGTCTGAGAAAACTGTCCCAGAACTTTGCCATTGTTCCCTGCCTGAGCTAGATTTTACTTCTGTCTCTCTCTGTTGCCAGCGTTCTCACATGGGAATTTGATCAGTAATTCCGCTACAAGGGCCCTGTGGTACAGCAACATTTTTGTACACCTGTCTGCCTCTGAAAGAAGAGATTGAAAGTTTTCCTTGTAGCATGGGTCTAGAAGTGTCACCAACCAGTGATGAGTGTCACCGAAAAATTTTCTAATGCGAAGGTCATTGGAAACACAGCGCAACATAAAGTCAGCCATGCGAGCCAGACTACTAACAGGCAAGACTTCCGTGTCCTCACCAACAGGATGACTGACCATGCTGTCCTCCTCCTCCTCATCCTCCTCCTTCCCGCGTCCTCAGCACATCCCGGCTTAACAGATGGTATGACAGCTTTGCTTGTAGTACCATCTATAGCCCATGAAAGTAGCTCCTCTTCTTCCGCCTCCTCCTCCTCCTCATTGTCTACCAATCCATGTTGCGATGACATAAAGCTGGGCTGAGTGTAATTACCCTGTATGGTTCCCTGCTTCGCGTCCTTGTGCTCTGCCTGCAATGCATCATCTTTAATTGTGAGCAGAGAGGTTTTAAGAATGCTGAAAAGTGGGATGGTGACGCTAATTATGGCGTCATCGCCGCTCACCATCTTGGTGCAGTCCTCAAAGTTCTGGAGGATGGTGCATAAGCCTGACATCCATGTCCACTCCTGAGGTCTTATGTTATGATTTGGTAGCTGAGGAGAGCAGGCAAAAACGTCAATACACCAGAGAGGTTGGAATCTACTGGATTGCAGTACCCTGACTAACCACCACAACTAAAGGCAGCCGTGGGGCGTTCCTACGTTGGTCCTAGACACCTCGTCACAGCCTGAGAGGTTAACTACACCTAAAGATAGAAAGAGGAAAGCTATCTGCCCCGGAGCAGATCCCCAAAGAACATAGGACGCCCTCAAACATGTAATGGCGGTTAGACAAGAGGAAATACAGACACAGACAGAAAATAGTATGAGCAAACGTTGGGGGCCAATCTTCCTAGATAGAAAAGGATAGGAAGGACACTTACTGCAATCCAAAAAAACCCTAAAAAATACCAACTCTACTAATTGCAAAAACACCTGAGATCACACCACCTCTACCACCTAAATTAGTTCTCTGTTGTAACAAAACTAAGCCGCAGCCACTGAAAAAACGGGAAAAGGCAAAAGAACAAATAATAGTGGCTCCAGAAGAACTGAGAGGAGCCCAAGCCCCTGGGGGGGGGGGAAACCTGGCTAACCTCACAGAAATGCAGAGAAATAT
The DNA here is from genome assembly GCA_033576555.1 of Oophaga sylvatica. Classification (NCBI taxonomy): domain Eukaryota; kingdom Metazoa; phylum Chordata; class Amphibia; order Anura; family Dendrobatidae; genus Oophaga; species Oophaga sylvatica. Next base: position 76,004 of record JARQOD010000716.1, read on the forward strand.
GCAAATGGTAAGCACAAAAACAAAAAACAGAAAATATCTTGTCTGAGAGCAGGAGAAGAGGCAAGACTCAGCAAGCTTCCAAGTGAACCAGGAACCACAGTTGAGACAAGAACAATTGATCACCGGCAACCATGATGGGAGGGAACCTCCCTTATATAAGACCAGTCTGTAACTCCTGATTGCCAATCCTCATTGAATGGTTCAGTACTGTTTGTAACCACCAGAGGGAGCTTCTGCTCAGAATTCATTTCTAACACATTCACAACAGTACCCCCCCTTGAGGAGGGGTCACGAACCCTCATTTTGGCAACCAGGTCGGTCAGGATGAGCTCTGTGATACGCACGGATCAGTCTCCTAGCATGGATGTCCGAAGCAAACACCCAAGAATTGTCCTCCTGACCATAACCTCTCCACTAGTGTTGAGCATTCCGATACCGCAAGTATCGGGTATCGGCCGATATTCGCTTTATCGGAATTCCGATACTTAGTTCCGATATTTTTCCTATATCGTATACCGGAATCGGAAGTTCCCATAATTCTTTGAGAGGCAATGTGATTTTAGTCAGCCAATGAGGAATCTTATGAAGTGTGGGCACATCCTGTAATGCTGCGGTCATCTTAACTAATGGCATGGCTGTGATTGGCTGCTGAAATGATGTCAGAATGCACTATAAAAGGCGCCGCCTCCATTTTAGCGTCACTGTGCTGTGAACTCAGTTAGGGACAGAACGCTGCTCTGCTGACTCTGAGGGACAGTTAGATATTGCGATTTTGTGTACTGGGCTTTAGGCAGGCTAGTTTACCAACCGCTGTGTAAAGCTTCCTTTTGCCAGTGTTGTTTTAACAGCTCTGTGCAAGGTGTGTGTGAGAGTGCAGGTGACGCTGCAGTTTGCTCTGCATGCAACGCTGTCTGTAGGCATCTGCACGTGTCACTTACAGACTCTATTTTTTTTTCTTCAGTGTAATTCTTGCTGCTCCATGCAATTTAACTATTAGTGTGACGCGCTTCCATCCGTATCCAATACATTGGTTGCAAACACTATAGAAGTAGACAAAGGAGTAGCCTTTCACAGATTGTGGACAGTTGTGTTTCAGTGTTCACTTCAGTCTGTGTTTTTTATTTTTTGAGTGCATATCACTCTCCAATTACTTGTTCAAGCACTGCTGCTCGTACTCTGCTGAGCGTGTGTCAGTGCCTCATCCTTTTCATTTTTCTCCAATTGGTGCTTCTCCATTATATTTGAAAAAAATTTAATCTATTAGTGTGACGCGCTTCCATCCGTATCCAATACATTGGTTGCAAACACTATAGAAGTAGACAAAGGAGTAGCCTTTCCCAGATTGTGGACAGTTGTGTTTCAGTGTTCACTTCAGTCTGTGTTTTTTATTTTTTGAGTGCATATCACGCTGCAGTTACTTGTTCAAGCACTGCTGCTTGTACTCTGCTGAGCGTGTCTCAGTGCCTCATCCTTTTCATTTCTCTCCAATTGGTGCTGCTCCATTATATTTGAAAAAAAACTAATCTATTAGTGTGACGCGCTTCCATCCGTATCCAATACATTGGTTGCAAACACTATAGAAGTAGACAAAGGAGTAGCCTTTCACAGATTGTGGACAGTTGTGTTTCAGTGTTCACTTCAGTCTGTGTTTTTTATTTTTTGAGTGCATATCACGCTCCAGTTACTTGTTCAAGCACTGCTGCTTGTACTCTGCTGAGCGTGTCTCAGTGCCTCATCCTTTTCATTTTTCTCCAATTGGTGCTTCTCCATTATATTTGAAAAAAATCTAATCTATTAGTGTGACGCGCTTCCATCCGTATCCAATACATTGGTTGCAAACACTATAGAAGTAGACAAAGGAGTAGCCTTTCCCAGACTGTGGACAGTTGTGTTTCAGTGTTCACTTCAGTCTGTGTTTTTTATTTTTTGAGTGCATATCACGCTGCAGTTACTTGTTCAAGCACTGCTGCTTGTACTCTGCTGAGCGTGTCTCAGTGCCTCATCCTTTTCATTTCTCTCCAATTGGTGCTGCTCCATTATATTTGAAAAAAAACTAATCTATTAGTGTGACGCGCTTCCATTCGTATCCAATACATTGGTTGCAAACACTATAGAAGTAGACAAAGGAGTAGCCTTTCACAGATTGTGGACAGTTGTGTTTCAGTGTTCACTTCAGTCTGTGTTTTTTATTTTTTGAGTGCATATCACGCTCCAGTTACTTGTTCAAGCACTGCTGCTTGTACAGTCATGGCCAAAAGTTTTGAGAATGACACAAATATTAATTTTTACAAAGTCTACTGCTTCACTTTTTCTAATGGCAAATTGCATATACTCCAGAATGTTATAAAGAGTGATCAGCTTAACAGCAATTACTTGCAAAGTCAATATTTGGCTGGAAAATGAACTTTATCCCCCAAAACACATTTCAACATCATTGCAGCCCTGCCTTAAAAGGACCAGCTAACCTCTCTTCAGTGATTGCTCCATTAACACAGGTGTGGGTGTTGATGAGGACATGGCTGGAGATCAATCTGTCATGATTAAGTAAGAATGACACCACTGGACACTTTAAAAGGAGGCTGGTGCTTGGCATCATTGTTTCTCTTCTGTTAACCATGGTTATCTCTAAAGAAACACGTGCAGTCATCATTGCAATGCACAAAAATGGCCTAACAGGGAAGAGTATCGCAGCTAGAAAGATTGCACCTCAGTCAACAATCTATCGCATCATCAAGAACTTCAAGGAGATAGGTTCCATTGTTGCCAAAAAGGCTTCAGGGCGCCCAAGAAAGACCAGCAAGTGCCAGGACCGTCTCTTAAAAGTGTTTCAGCTGCGGGATCGGGCTACCAGCAGTGCAGAGCTTGCTCAGGAATGGCAGCAGGCAGGTGTGAGTGCATCTGCACGCACTGTGAGGCGCAGACTCTTGGAGCAAGGCCTGGTCTCAAGGAGGGCAGCAAAGAAGCCACTTCTCTCCAGAAAAAAACATCATGGACAGACTGATATTCTGCAAAAGGTACAGGCAGTGGACTGTTGAGGACTGGGGTAAAGTTATTTTCTCTGATGAATCCCCTTTTCGATTGTTTGGGACATCAGGAAAACGCCTCATTCGGAGAAGACAAAGTGAGCGCTACCACCAGTCTTGTCTCATGCCAACTGTTAAGCATCCTGAAACCATTCATGTGTGGGGTTGCTTCTCAGCCAAGAGAATCGGCTCTCTCACAGTCTTGCCTAAAAACACAGCCATCAATAAAGAATGGTACCAGAATGTCCTCCAAGAGCAACTTCTCCCAACCCTCCAATAGCAGTTTGGCGATCAACAATGCCTTTTCCAGCATGATGGAGCACCTTGCCAAAAAGCAAAGGTGATAGCTAAATGGCTCAGGGAACAAAACATAGAGATTTTGGGTCCATGGCCTGGAAACTCCCCAGATCTTAATCCCATTGAGAACTTGTGGTCAATCATCAAGAGACGGGTGGACAAACAAAAACCTAAAAATTCTGACAAAATGAAAGCATTGATTGTGCAAGAATGGACTGCTATCAGTCAGGATTTGGTCCAGAAGTTGATTGAGAGCATGCCAGGGAGAATTGCAGAGGTCCTGAAGAAGAAGGGTCAACACTGCAAATATTGACTTGCTGCATTAACTCATTCTAACTGTCAATATAAGCTTTTGTTACTCATATGTTTGCAATTATTATATTTCTGTCTGTGATAAAAACATCTGTCAAACACACATAAAAACCAGAGGGCAGCAGATCATGTGAAAATATAATATTTGTGTCATTCTCAAAACTTTTGGCCATGACTGTACTCTGCTGAGTGTGTCTCAGTGCCTCATCCTTTTCATTTCTCTCCAATTGGTGCTGCTCCATTATATTTGAAAAAAAAACTAATCTATTAGTGTGACGCGCTTCCATCCGTATCCAATACATTGGTTGCAAACACTATAGAAGTACAGAAAGGAGTAGCCTTTCCCAGATTGTGAACAGTTGTGTTTCAGTGTTCACTGCAGTCTCTGAGGAATAACCACACTTAGGCCTTATAACTTTTCTGACTTTCTTTATCAATCTACCAAGATGAAGAAGGCAGGGAGTAAGGCACGTGGTCGTGGCCGTGGAGTTTCAGCAGGGAGAGGACGTGGGGATTCTGTGGCTGCTGCCACACCCAGTGACACAGCATCCACCAGTTTTCCCCGTGAGCGTTCCTTTATGCGCACTTTTGTAGGAGCTCAGCGTACCCCCCTGCTGCGGGAAGAACAAATTGAAGCCGTTGTTGGTTGGATGGCAGCCAATGCATCGACTTCAATTCCTTCCACCTCCTCTCAGGACCACAGCACTGTTGAACAACCATCTGTCTCTTCACCGCCTGCCAAATTGCCCAGGCAGTCAGAGAGTTCTGAACTGGAGCCAGCTGAGTCTCTGCTTCTGTTCTCAGAATCTGTTGGCTTGCAAACAGGGGCCCAGCCAAGCAGCATTCTGGAATGTGAAGAAGAGGCAGTATGCAGTGATGCGCAACAGCTGTGTGTCTCTGAATGTGAAGAGGCGGGTGAGCCAGTGCCGATGGTCAGCACACCGCAGAACGCATCTGATGATGATGAGACTCAGGTGCCATTTTCTGTTGAGCATGGTGCTGGCCAGACCACCCAACAGCAGCAGGTGTTGGAAGAGGGTAGTGGAGATGATGAGGTCCAAGACCCAACATGGCGTGAGGAACAGGAAGGTGGTGGTAGCAGCTCTGAGGAAGAGATTGCCCCAACGGTCCAAACAGTAAGGAGAGGTAGGCTGCAGACTCAGTTGCCTGTAGCCTCCAGTTTGGCACCCGTTCGTAGCAGTTCTCTTCCAACAGCAAAAACGGGCGCTCCCAGGACTTGCACTGTGTGGTCCTTTTTTGACACACTTGCAGATGATATTTGCTATGTCAAATGCAAGCTGTGTAATCAAAAAGTAAAAAGAGGTAAAAATGTCAGTAACCTTAATACCACAAATATGTGGAAACATGTGCGGTCAAAGCACGTGGTTGAGTTCCAAAGACACACTGGAGATGTAGGCCAACCTACAGCAGCACCTACATCTTCAGCTCGTGTTGGAGCCTCTTCCTCCAGCTCACACACAGCTGGTTCTGCTTCCTCACAGGATCGCCATGGAAGAACCTCTGTCACTGTTGTCCAGAGACCCAGTGTTATTCCACCCACAGCTGCAAGTTCCCTGTCATCCTCACACTCCCAGGCCACAAAACAGCCATCGGTAGCACAGGCATGGGATAAAAGACGGCCATACTCGGCAAACCATCCACGAGCACAGGCTCTGAATGCTGGCATTGCAAAACTCCTGTCCCTTGAAATGCTGTCATTCAGGCTGGTGGAGACTGACAGTTTCCGTAACTTAATGGCATTGGCAGTCCCACAATACAATGTGCCCAGCCGATTTTATTTCAGCAGGCAAGCCGTCCCTGCTCTGCAAAAGCATGTTGAGGGAAAAATTAAACATGCGCTACTAAACGCCGTCAGTAGCAAGGTCCACCTGACCACCGATGCGTGGACCAGTACCCATGGCCAGGGACGATACCTTTCCCTCACTGCCCATTGGGTCAATGTTGTGGAGCCGGGTACAGATCTTGCGAGTGGCGCTGTATGTGTTCTGCCAACTCCAAGGATTGCAGGAATCAAGTCTGTCCACATTGACTCCTCCTCCTACTCCAGTTCCTCAGAATCATCGCTGCAGGAGCCGTCACGGTCTACCTCCACAAGGACCCGTGAACGCTTACCTGATGCGACCGATATGAGCACAGCCGTGGCCAAACGTCAACAGGCCGTCCTGAAATTAATTTCCATGGGGAATCGAAGCCACACAGCGCAGGAGCTCTGGAATGCCATCAAGCAGGAGAGCGACGTGTGGTTTTTGCCAGCGAATCTCCAGCCAGGCTTGGTAGTGTGTGACAATGGCCGAAATCTGGTGGCAGCTCTGGGCCTTGGCAACCTCACTCACATACCATGTCTGGCACATGTGCTCAACTTGGTCGTGCAGAGTTTTTTGAGGGACTATCCGGATCTTGATGCACTGCTGCACAAGGTCCGCCTAGAGTGCGCTCACTTGCGACGTTCCAGCATGGCCAGATCGCGCATTGCAGCTCTGCAACGCAGATTTCGCCTTCCTGAACATCACATCATATGTGACGTACCCACCAGGTGGAATTCCACGTTACATATGTTGGAGCGGTTGTGTGAGCAGCAGCCAGCAGTAATGGAGTATCAGCTGCATCAGGCGCAATCAACTCGCAATTTGCGCCGTTCACACTTCACCACTACTGAGTGGGCCTCTATGAAGGACATCTGCCACGTTTTGCGTCCGTTTGATGAGTCAACGCGGATGGCGAGTGCAGATGATGCACTAGTCAGCCTGACTGTCCCCCTTATCTGCCTGCTTCAAAAAAAAATTCAAACACTAAGGGATGAGGTTTTGGAAGAGGTGGAGGATGAGGAGTCACTAATTCCATCATCTTCTGGACAGTCAGCGCAACGTGGTTCCTCACAAAGGGCTGGGCAGGGCTCACTTTGTGAGGAGGATGAGGAGGAGTCAATGGAGGAGGAAGACATCGCTCCAGAGGGAGGTACACAACGCTCTAGTCAGTATGTAGAGCGAGGGTGGGGTGATGCAGAGCAGGCAGAGATGACGCCTCTTGCAGGGGACAGCGTTTCTTGGCCAGTTGGGAGTCTGCAGCACATGGTTGATTTCATGCTGCAGTGCCTGAGAAACGACCGCCGCATCGCCCACATTCTCACCACGTCTGATTATTGGGTGTACACCCTCCTAGACCCTCGCTACCGGGACAACTTACAAAGCCTCATCACACCGTTGAACCGGGAGCGTAAAATGTGGGAGTACCAAGACACACTGGTGCAATCCATAATGTTCTCCATTCCAGCCGAGAGCACTGCTGCTGCTACTGCTTTACAAAGCAGCTCTGTGCGTCGAGGCAGAGGGAGCACAAGCAGCGCCTCTGCACAGGGCAAGACCAGTATGTTCCAAATGTTGCGAAGTTTTGTGGCAGCGCCACAAATGTCTACACCATCCGAGACGGCTCCAGTCAGCAGGAGGCAACGTTTCCGTAAGATGGTGACAGACTACATGTCTTTCCCTCTCAGTGTACTCCCAGATGGCTCTTCCCCATTCAAGTTTTGGGTCTCTAAGCTGGATACATGGCCAGAGCTTAGCCAGTATGCATTGGAGGTGCTGGCTTGCCCTGCTGCCAGTGTATTATCGGAGCGCGTCTTTAGTGCTGCGTACTAACAGATCGTCGCATGCGACTATCCTCCGATAATGTAGACCGGCTTACTTTTCTGAAAATGAACAAGGCATGGATCTCGCCAGAATTTGTCTGTCCGTTTTCAGATTAAATAACTGGTTCGCAAAGTTATCCATGTCTCCTGTTATGTTCATCTTTCTACCACCTGAACTCTACTCCCTGGGCTACAACACTGGCAGTTGCTGCTCAGAAGTGTCGTGTCCACAGACCAATACACAAGCTATAGTGTTACTGGCGTTCAGTAATGTCAGCTGTTCCCCTGCTGTGTGAACGGCAAAAAGTCATGCTGCCTCCACCCTGTTGTCTTCTCATCCCTGGGCTTCAACACTGCCAGTTGTTGCTCGGAAGTGTCATTGGCACGGGTATTCACTCCTGCCCAGACTGGTTACAGCACGCCATCTGTTTCCTGTCAGTGTAAACGTCACTTAGCCTCCAATAAGTTGTCCTGTCGTGTTGCGGTCGGGTTAGCCGACTCTATGGTGCTTGGAGTTTAGGTGCTTCCTATGTGTGTTGCGGGATATGCAAATAAAGACTGTTTCCGTTGTGACAATAGGACAATCACCCACTGTAGTACTGTGGGATTCGGTAACTGCGGCCGGCTCGCGGCCTGTCAACTTAAATTTCCATGGGTACCTTCTGCTACCCGTCCGGGTTCCAGTACCGTCAGCTGGTTCTCCGCAGTGCCTTTGCCCTAGGTGCCTCCATCTCGGTATCCGAGTTCCAGCAACGTCTGCTGGTCCTTGGTAGTGCTTTGGAGCACAGGTACCTCCTGCTTAGTAACCGTGTCCCAGTAACGTCAGCTGGTCCTCGGTTGTGCCATTGGCTCTTTTCCTTCTGCTGCCCCTCCGGGTTCCAGCACAGTCAGCTGGTCCTCGTTACTTGCATTGGCTCTTGTACCTTCTGCTACCCGTCCGGGTTCCAGTACCGTCAACTGGTTCTCCGCAGTGCCTTTGGCCTAGGTGCCTCCATCTCGGTATCCGAGTTCCTGCAACGTCTGCTGGTCCTTGGTAGTGCTTTGGAGCACAGGTACCTCCTGCTTAGTAACCGTGTCCCAGTAGCATCAGCTGGTACAAGGTTGTGCTACAAATACAAGATACAGAACAAGAGACACAAGAACAATAAGCAGAAGATCTAAAAATATATGCTCTAAATTCTAAGCAGAAGAAGACTAAGCAGTGTATGGGGGTGAGTCCGTTCCTCCTCGTGGTGCCCCTGGAAAATGCCTGCTGCTGCAGGCTAAACTGAACACGGACAAATACTGTTGTAATTTAAATCTTTTGTGACAGCAAGAACGGAAGAATGAAAAATTCATACTTTGACAGATTACAAGTACAGGATTCTCTGTCACAAATAAGAATATGATGAAGAAGATGAAGTACAATATGAATAAGAATAATAGTTTAATAAGAAGAATATGAGTAATGTTAACAAAAAGATGAATAGCAAGAAGTTTAAGAAGAAGATAAAGAAGGTGAAGATGAAGAATAATTTGATGAAAAAGATGATGCTGCTGAAGATTATGAAGGAGAAAGTGTGTCAAAAGTTAAAAAGGTGAAGAGCATGGAAGTTGTGAAATATACATATTTGCCAAAATAGAAAAAACGTGAACAACATTGTCAATTTCTTCGTCAATCCGAACATCTTTAAAAAAAAAATATTTATGCTATTCCATTTGATTGGGTGAAACATCTATGCCTTTAATGTCTCCTCAACCTTCCCCAATACATTCTACATTACTCTTTGTTGTTTTCCTTCATGCACAATTAACCAACAAGGCAAGAATGGTTTTTTTTTAATTCCGATATTTTGCTCCCATAGACTTACATTGGATTTCCAGTATCGGTATCGGGTATCGCCGATATTTTTTGGGTATCGGCGATACCATTCCGATTCCGATACTTTTGGATATCGGAAAGTATCGCTCAACTCTACTCTCCACTTAACCAAATACTGGAGTTTCCGTCTAGAAAAACGAGAATCCAATATTTTCTCAACCACATACTCCAGATTGCCTTCAACCAAAACAGGGTGAGGAGGCGCAGCCATAGGAACCACTGGCTCGACAAACCTCTTCAATAAGGACTTGTGGAACACGTTATGGATCTTAAATGTCCCTGGAAGAAGTAAACGAAAGGAAACAGGATTAAGAATCTCCATGATCTTATAAGGTCCAATGAACCTAGGCTTAAACTTAGGAGATGCAACTCTCATAGGGATATTTCTTGAGGACAACCAGACCAAGTCCCCCACTTTAAACCGAGGACCATCAGTCCTATGCCGGTTGGCAAACCGCTGGGCCTTCTCCTGAGAGAGGGACAACCTCTCCACTACCTGGTCCCAAATCTGCTGCATACGCTCCACAACTGTCATGACCCAGGACGGGGTTTTGTCTTTGCCCCGTCCTGGTCAGACTGGGATTAATGGTTTCAGCCTCTCTCTGGCAGAGGGCGGCTATTTAGTTGCCAATTGACCTAGGTCTGGTGTCAGTTATACTCCTGCCCTTGGCTGAGTTAGTTGACCTCCTGTGTGCCTGTGCCTTGTGCCTGATCTTGTTGCTTGTTTGGTTTTGACCCGGTCCGTCTCTTCGTTGTGAGTTTGTCTACTGTCTTGGTACTGTGTATTTGCCCGTTCTGGTTTTCTGATCCCTTGGCTACGTTCTGGTTATTCTCTGCCTGCTCCACTTGTACTGCGTTGCTCCCTCTGTGTATGACCTGGTTATCCTGACTATCCGTTTTGTCTATGCCCTTGGTAACTCTGTCCCGTAGTTACCCTTTTAGGAGTTTTCCTTCCGCTCATAGCTCTCAGAGCTTAGGCCACGCCCATCAGCAGTCACGTGCTTAAGGTCCTCTGGCCTGAAACAATCTCTGTCTGTTACTGCCTTCTCTGAGAGACCTGTGGCCGGCGCCGCCCCTTGGCTGTCACGTGCTTCGAGTCCTGTTAGTCTGAAGCACGCATCTTCACCGCTGCTGCCTCGCTCCACAGGTATCTTTGAGTGCAGTCTGTCTTATTCAGGACAGGCGCACTGGCTCAGTGAGCAAGTGCAGTGCGGTGTTCGTGATATTATAACTGACCGCTACTTTTTTTTTTTTTTTTTCTTCCTGTGTGTGTTATGGATCCTATGTATGCCCTTTCTGAGCAGGTAAAGCGCCTGACTCAGATGTCTCAGACACTGAATGAGGAACAACGAGTTCTGGCTCAGTCTCAGCAGCTGATGGCTGACACTGTGCAGGGGCTTTATCATCTGGTGCTCATGGGACAGGGGTTCAAGATGTTACATTAGTTTCCCCAGAGCCCCCGGTTAAATTACCGGATACCTTTTCCGGAGATAGAAAGGAATTTAAAGTTTTCAAAGAGGGCTGTAAGCTTTTTTTTTTCTTTAAGACCGCACTCTTCTGGGGATGAAAGTCAGAGGGTGGGGGTCATTATGTCTCTGTTAAGGGGAGCCCCTCAGGCTTGGGCTTTTTCCCTTCCTACCACTGCCCCTGAGAGAATGACTGTGCATGCATTTTTTGAGGCCCTGGGGCATATTTATGATGAGCCTGATCGAGTGCTGATGGCTGAGGACATGGTGATGAGTGTATGTCAGGGGAAGCACTCAGCCGAGTGGTTTTGCTCAGAGTTCAGACGCTGGGCTGCTGAGGTCTGTTGGGATGATGCCGCCCTCCGGGGCTTGTTCCGTAGAGGACTGTCTGAACGTCTGAAAGATGCCTTGGCACTCCACCCTCTGCCTGATTCTCTGGAGGACGCCATGACGCAGGCCGTCCGAATGGATCGCAGGCTGCGGGCGAGAGGTGTGATGCAGGTTGAGACACCACTTTTCTCCAGTGGAAGGGGAGCCAGTACCGTATTGGAGTCCATAGAGATGGGAGCCATCGACCTCAAAGAGAAAGAAAGGAGACGGAGGCGTTTAGAAAAGCTGTGTTTTTACTGCGGTGATCCTGGACATTGGAAAAAGAACTGTCCCTCCTGCCCACCGACTAACAAGCGACTGAGTCTGGGTGATCATCGTGGAGGTCACTCAGACTCTCAGGTACCCTTTCCTTCATTTTCTAAGATACTGTTAAAGGTGGAACTTGGTGTGAAGAACTGCTTTTTCCTTACTTCAGCTTTTGTGGACTGTGGGTCATCTTTGAACCTGATTGACTCTAAGCTGGTGGCCAGCTGTAGATTAGGGACAGTTAGGTTGGAGACTCCTATAAAAATAATGGCCATTGATTCTACACCTCTCACCAAGGACGGTGTCCATTTTGTCTCTGAAGAATTCACCCTCAGGGTGGGGCCCTTCACCAGGAGCGTATGTCATGTTTTGTTTTGGATAACCTCTCTGCTGGCCTGGTGTTAGGGTTTCCCTGGTTGCAACGGCATAACCCGATTATTGACTGGGATTCCCGTGATATTATTAAATGGGGATCTAATTGTTCTGAAAAATGTCTTGCTACTGTGTCTGTGTCATCCGTTGGTCTGGAAGGTATTCCGGAGTACCTGAAGGACTATGCGGACGTTTTCTCTGAAAAAGAGGCTGAGGTTTTACCACCACACCGCCCATTTGATTGTGCCATTGACCTGGTTCCAGGTACTAATTTGCCCAAGGCCCGCTTGTATAACCTCTCGGGTCCCGAGCGGGCTGCTATGAAAGAATACATTTCCGAGAGCCTTCGTAAGGTACACATTCGTCCTTCTGTTTCACCCATGGCGGCGGGGTTCTTTTTCGTTAAGAAAAAAGACGGTGGTTTGCGCCCATGCCTCGATTTTCGAGAGTTAAATAAGATAACTGTGAGAAATACTTACCCCCTCTCACTTATTCCTGATTTGTACAACCAGTTGTCTGGGGCTAAGTGGTTTTCGAAATTGGATCTGCGGGGGGCATATAACCTTATCCGGGTCCGGGAGGGGGATGAGTGGAAGACTGCTTTTCTCACTACTGAAGGGTTGTTTGAAAACTTGGTCATGCCTTTCGGTCTGACCAACGCACCAGCAGTCTTCCAAAATTTTATTAATCATGTGTTCTCTGACTTTATTGGGCGTTTTATGGTTGTGTATTTGGATGACATTCTTATCTACTCGCCTGAGAAACAAGCTCACAACGATCATCTTCGGGCAGTTCTCCAAAGGCTCCGGGAGAACTGTCTCTTTGCTAAGCTAGAGAAATGTTCATTTTTCGTTCAGGAACTGTCGTTTCTGGGGTTCATTGTGTCTGCTGAGGGGTATCGCATGGATCCTAATAAGGTGCAGGCCATTGTTGATTGGGTACAACCTCGTGATTTGAAGGCTCTGCAGCGTTTCTTAGGATTCGCAAATTACTATCGCAAGTTTATAAGGGGGTTCTCGCAGGTAGTTAAACCTCTCACAGATCTGACTCAAAAGGGGGCTGATGTCAAGAATTGGTCAGCCGCAGCGGTGGCGGCGTTTCAGTTCTTAAAAAAATGTTTCATGTCTGCTCCGGTTCTTATTCAACCGGACCCGTCTGAACCATTTATTGTTGAGGTGGACGCCTCGGAGGTGGGGGTGGGGCAGTGTTGTCCCAGGGACCCACCACTTTGACTAATTTGAGACCCTGTGCCTTTTTCTCTAAGAAATTCTCTCCTGCGGAGAGAAATTATGATGTTGGGAATCGAGAACTTCTGGCCGTGAAGTTGACCTTTGAAGAATGGAGGCATTTTTTGGAGGGTGCTGTCCATCCTATTACCGTGGTTACGGACCACAAGAACCTAGCTTACATTGAGTCTGCTAAAAGGTTGACTCCTAGACAGGCAAAATGGTCGCTTTTTTTTTCCAGATTCCAGTTCTCCATCACTTTTCGGCCAGGATCCAAAAATGTCAAGGCTGATGCCTTGTCACGCAGTCTGGATCCGGTGTCTCCCCCCGAACCTCCATCCTCCATTCTTCAGCCTGGGGTGGTGGTGGCAGTTGTTTCTGCTGGGTTGGATCAGGAGATTCGGGAAGCTCAGTCTCTTGCCCCTCCGGCTAAGCCGATGGATAAACTTTTTGTACCAGTTCAATTTCGTCTCAGGGTCCTTCGGGAATTCCACGACTCAGTTCTGGGTGGACATCCTGGGATCTCGGCTACCCGGAGGGCCATCTCTAGGATATTCTGGTGGTCTTCTTTAGCCTCTGATGTTGGGGAATTTGTGTCTGCTTGTGGGGTATGTGCCCGTGCGAAACCCCCCATAACCGGCCGGCCGGGGAATTGGTGCCACTGCCAATTCCTGATAGACCATGGACCCATTTGTCCATGGATTTTATCACCAACCTTCCTCCTTCCAAGGGTAATACCGTCATTTGGGTAGTGGTGGACAGGTTTAGTAAACAAGCACATTTTGTACCCTTGTCGGCTTTACCTAATGCAGAAACGTTGTCCAGATTGTTTGTTGAGCATGTGGTGCGGTTGCATGGGGTACCCTTGAATGTGGTGTCTGATAGGGGGGTACAATTTGTTTCCAGATTTTGGAGGGCATTTTGTAAGAGGTTGGGTATTGATCTGTCTTTTTCATCCGCTTATCATCCAGAGACTAATGGGCAGACTGAGCGGACCAATCAGTCTTTAGAGCAAATCCTGCGTTGCCTGACCTCAGCCCGACAGGATGATTGGTGTACTGCGTTACCTTTGGCTGAGTTCGCGTTTAACAACCGCACTAACCAGTCTATGGGCACATCTCCCTTTTTCTGCAATTATGGGTTTCATCCACATTTTGGGGAGTTCTCCCGTTTGGACTCTGGGTGTCCTGGGGCGGATGGGACAATACAGCGGTTGGGGGAGTTATGGCAGGAGGTCCAAAGGAACATTACGAAGGCTCAGTCTAAATATAAGTTTTTTGCTGACAAAAAACGGTCTGTGGGGCCGGTGTTCCAGGTTAGGGATAAGGTATGGTTATCTACTAGGAATATAAGGCTCAAGGTCCCCTCTGCAAAACTTGGACCTAAATTTATTGGTCCTTATGAAATTACGGAAGCAGTTAACCCGGTGGCATTTCGCTTGCGTCTCCCTCCGTCTCTACAGATTCCCAACGTTTTCCATAGGGCCCTTTTGAAACCTGTGGGGTCCTGTAGGGAAGGATCGTTGTCTTCCCCACCACCGGTTTTGGTAGATGGGCAGTCTGAGTACGAGGTGGAATGAATTCTTGACTCTAGGTTTGTCCATCGTGCTCTTCAGTATCTGATACATTGGAAAGGCTACGGTCCAGAGGACCGGTCGTGGGTTCCTGCCCGATCTGTTCATGCGGATCAGTTGGTCCGGGCCTTTCATGCCAGGTGTCCTGAGAAACCCGGGGTCCGGTGGCCCCCCGTTGAGAGGGGGGTACTGTCATGACCCAGGACGGGGTTTTGTCTTTGCCCCGTCCTGGTCAGACTGGGATTAATGGTTTCAGCCTCTCTCTGGCAGAGGGCGGCTATTTAGTTGCCAATTGACCTAGGTCTGGTGTCAGTTATACTCCTGCCCTCGGCTGAGTTAGTTGACCTCCTGTGTGCCTGTGCCTTGTGCCTGATCTTGTTGCTTGTTTGGTTTTGACCCGGTCCGTCTCTTCGTTGTGAGTTTGTCTACTGTCTTGGTACTGTGTATTTGCCCATTCTGGTTTTCTGATCCCTTGGCTACATTCTGGTTATTCTCTGCCTGCTCCACTTGTACTGCGTTGCTCCCTCTGTGTATGACCTGGTTATCCTGACTATCCGTTTTGTCTATGCCCTTGGTAACTCTGTCCCGTAGTTAACCTTTTAGGAGTTTTCCTTCTGCTCATAGCTCTCAGAGCTTAGGCCACGCCCATCAGCAGTCACGTGATTAAGGTCCTCTGGCCTGAAACAATCTCTGTCTGCTACTGCCTTCTCTGAGAGACCTGTGGCCGGCGCCGCCCCTTGGCAGTCACGTGCTTCGAGTCCTGTTAGTCTGAAGCACGCATCTTCACCGCTGCTGCCTCGCTCCACAGGTATCTTTGAGTGCAGTCTGTCTTATTCAGGACACGCGCACTGGCTCAGTGAGCAAGTGCAGTGCGGTGTTCGTGATAACAACAGAGTCAACACCTGGACAGACAGAAGCCTCCGTCTGTCCCGAAGAAAATCGAGGGTGAAACCCAAAATTGCAGAAAAATGGAGACATCAAAGTGGCAGAGCTAGCCCTATTATTAAGAGCAAACTCAGCCAAAGGCAAAAAAGAGACCCAGTCATCTTGATCAGCAGACACAAAGCATCTCAGATAAGTCTCCAATGTCTGGTTTGTTCTCTCGGTTTGTCCATTGGTCTGAGGATGAAAAGCCGAGGAGAAAGACAATTGAACACCAAGTTTAGAACAAAAAGTCCTCCAAAATCTGGAAACAAACTGGACTCCTCTGTCAGACACAATGTTCTCAGGAATGCCGTGTAACCGAACCACGTGCTGAAAGAACAAAGGCACGAATTCGGAGGAGGAAGGTGTGTGGCCCAGCTGCGCTTGGTACACATGTTCCCTGGAGAGTGCACAGAAAGGTAATTGCAAAACCTGATATTCATTCACGCTCACACTTCCCAACATTACCACTAGAGGGAATCTTAGACTATTTAAGGTCAGTGAGATATGTAGCAGTGGGCATTCGGGGCATTCTGGCCAGTGCAGACCAGTTCAGTCTGGTTTAGTTCCTGTCAGAGCTCAGTTAGAGCTGAAGTGATTCCTGTCAGAGACAGAAGGAGAGAGATTGAGCTGATATCTCAGAACAGACAGATTGCTAGTACCCTATGTATGTGGAAAGTGACTCTCGGAGCAAGCGTGTATTCAGTCTGACGGAACGTCCTGAGAGCTGCTCTGGACAGGGTCTTTGAAGGAAAGAAGGAAGGGGACTACAGTTTGCAGAACATCGAGTGAACTGAGAATCAGTCAGCGAGATTGGAAAGAAGGAAGAGAGCTGATAACTACACCTACTGCTACCCGTGCTTATGTTAAGGGTAAGAGTGAGGCGACGGGCGAGTGGTGTCCCAAGGAAAAGTGACTTAGGTGACAGATCGCCTTCACTTAGTTAACCGGACACCGGGTCCGAAGCATTGCTAGAACCTTCACGGCTAGTAAGAGAAAACCGGAATCCCTGCTGGACTTCAAGTCACAGAGGGTAGCCCTAAAGTGTTGATACGTAACAGGAGTCAGGGAGAACAGGAGTCCGGCCTGATCAGCCACAAGGGCTTAGTTCTTTCCAATATCTGGTCACCAGAATAACCAAAAGGCTCTACCACAATGTCGACCGGGCGTAGCTGTTGCATCAAGAGTTAAACTTGACTTCACGCAAGTTAGGACTCAATACATTGAAAAGGGAAAGGAGGCCTTAAACTCACTCAGTGATTACCTGAATGTGCATTCTCCACCCTGACCAGCTTCCCGGGATATACCTGCCAACAACATCAGTAAAGGTATGGACAGAGACTGACTTGTGTGTGACTGCGTTATTGCCTGAACCCTGCACCACCATATCACCCTGAGGGATCCATCCAGTCTCACCTGTGGGAGACTTAACATCTTGCTGCCCCATAACATCCCCTCAGAAGATTCACCTTGCAGCGCTGGTCAAAGTGATCAGAAACCACAGGTGGCGTCACGAACTATTCCTAAAATTCCCCTGTAAATAGCCCCCTTTGTATGAGCGCCCAGGGCAACGGACCGAGCTGTGCTACTTGTGACATCCCCCATAGACTTCAACGGGTCGGTGCCGAGTACCCCATAAACCCTGGTTGTGTGCGACTCATCTTTGGCGTCACGAACAGGATACGAAGCTTACTGGATGTGAGTCCTGTGTGCCTAAATGGACTGTTTTGAGCAAAAAGACTGTGTGCAGTACTTGTGATTTTTGGCGCCATTTTCCGCCATTTTGCCGCCATATTCGCGCCCTGAGGCGCTGGTGAAGAAGGTGGGCGTGCCTTCGTGGGCATACCTCCCCTGTGGCGCGAAAGTGATGGGCGCCCTGTCAAAATGCTACTATAATGTCCGTGCCTGCCCCACTGCAAGGGAGATCCGCCTCCTCTTCATACTCTATGCCAAGAAGAGGAAGCGCAAGTCCCGCCTCCACGGAAAGGACCAGATTGTTCCAGATGGAAAGCACAGTCTGGCCTGGAGAGAGATGGCGGAAGGACAGGAGACGCTGTGTGGAGGAACGGCGGTGCGCAGACCCCGTTCCCCTGAAGAGCTACTGCCTGTGCCGGAGCCGTCCCCAGGTCGGGAAACTGACCAAACCATGAAGGAACTGGAGGAGATGGATGCGGTGTTAATGGACATGGCCCGACACCGTGAAGAGATGGAGGAGATCGAGCAAAGATGGCGTGCCCGGAAACAGCGGCTGCTGTGGGACGCAACGCTCTCCCCTCCAGGAACGCAACCGTTACCTGTGCCAGCACTGCCAGCGGCTGAAGAATCACCGGAGGCCGGCCCTGAAAGAGCTGATTCCGACTCCACCGATGATGCGGAAGGAGGGACGGAGGCTGAGGAGGCCCTGCCCGGACCGGAGTGCCAGCCAGGCCAGGAGGCCGCAGCGGAATGCAGTTCCCCGGTAGGGACACCGGAGGGGACCCAGCCGTCCGTGATGGAGATCGACTGGGAGGAGATGGAGTACCTGGACGACGTAGAATACGCCACCCAGAAGGAGAATGAATGGCGACGCCGGGAACACGAACATCGGCAGCAGCAGGAGCGGAGAGAGGTGCAGCAGTTTCGCCAGAGGTACCAAGAAGAGACTCTCGCTGAAAAGGAAAACATCAGGCGAGGCAAAGGTACGCTCCGGGAACCGCGGCGCCAGGGGACGGTGTGTGCCTCTAAGGCCCGAGGAGTTTGGGGTTACATATGTGAGCCCGGGTTCTCTCCAAAGATCTATGTTCACTGCTGCGATGCGGGGTTTCACCTGTTAAAAGGGGATGTTGTCATCTACACACGACACTGTAGCCGTCAGGGGTGGTTTGCCCTGAATGTTTCCCGAGTCAGCGACCCCGTCCCTGAAGCCGGTAGTGTACCCCGTGTCTCAGTGTCCCAAGCCTCAGCCCCATCAGCGCCAGGTCGCGCACCTGCATCGTGTACTGAGCCCTCCCCTGCATCACACCAGCATTGTGCGACTTCAATTGAGCCACCGGATGCATCTGCGCCTTCCTCAACAACGCAGCAGGAAAGTGCGTTCCAAAGTGAGCCAAATCTATACTCTGAGGAGGCACCCGTTAGACCTCAAGTCAATTGCAGAAGTGAAGTAAGGACTGTGGCTACTCAAACACAGATCGCGGGACATGACATGTTAGTGATGCGTTCCAGATCGCACCGCATACTTCCAGCCCCAGGTATGGAAGCAGTCATTGCAATCTGCAAGCAAGAACAGTAGGACCCAGACAGGGTTTACTGCATTTGTATAAAGTTGAAGAAGTTGCATTTTAGTAATATGTGAAAAATGTTGACGTAATTTGCATAATTTAAAGTAGAATACCCCAGTTGGGTAAAGTGAAGTAATTGTATGATATGTGATTTTCTTGAAGTGTTCTTATGCAAAGGACTGCGTGCTGAGGACTCTTGCAGCACAGAACTTTAAATGTAAATAGTTCGCACTTCGGTGCCCCATCTTGGTTTTACGTGAAAGCCATACTACCTCTGAAGAAAAACCCGTATGGTGTGGCCTAGAGTGAGGTCTGCAGCTCAGAAGTCCTGCAGCCCACCCAGGACCCACGTGGGAGGTTTTTGGTGCGGGTCCTCCACAAGTATATTGTATTTATTGAGAAAAGTTTTGGTAATTTTCTATTGCTCTTTGTATACAATGTAACGTTAAAGAGTCCTTACCTCCCGCAAGGGATGAGTTAAATTGTTGATGTTATATATAAAAATGTTTTTCTTTTCTGTTACAGCCCGGGAGTGCTGATGATAACTAGGGGGGGATGTGTGGCCCAGCTGCGCTTGGTACACATGTTCCCTGGAGAGTGCACAGAAGTAATTGCAAAACCTGATATTCATTCACGCTCACACTTCCCAACATTACCACTAGAGGGAATCTTAGACTATTTAAGGTCAGTGAGATATGTAGCAGTGGGCATTCGGGGCATTCTGGCCAGTGCAGACCAGTTCAGTCTGGTTTAGTTCCTGTCAGAGCTCAGTTAGAGCTGAAGTGATTCCTGTCAGAGACAGAAGGAGAGAGATTGAGCTGATATCTCAGAACAGACAGATTGCTAGTACCCTATGTATGTGGAAAGTGACTCTCGGAGCAAGCGTGTATTCAGTCTGACGGAACGTCCTGAGAGCTGCTCTGGACAGGGTCTTTGAAGGAAAGAAGGAAGGGGACTACAGTTTGCAGAACATCGAGTGAACTGAGAATCAGTCAGCGAGATTGGAAAAAAGGAAGAGAGCTGATAACTACACCTACTGCTACCCGTGCTTATGTTAAGGGTAAGAGTGAGGCGACGGGCGAGTGGTGTCCCAAGGAAAAGTGACTTAGGTGACAGATCGCCTTCACTTAGTTAACCGGACACCGGGTCCGAAGCATTGCTAGAACCTTCACGGCTAGTAAGAGAAAACCGGAATCCCTGCTGGACTTCAAGTCACAGAGGGTAGCCCTAAAGTGTTGATACGTAACAGGAGTCAGGGAGAACAGGAGTCCGGCCTGATCAGCCACAAGGGCTTAGTTCTTTCCAATATCTGGTCACCAGAATAACCAAAAGGCTCTACCACAATGTCGACCGGGCGTAGCTGTTGCATCAAGAGTAGTGTTGAGCATTCCAATACCGCAAGTATCGGGTATCGGCCGATATTCGCTGTATCGGAATTCCGATACTTAGTTCCGATATTTTTCCTATATCGTATACCGGAATCGGAAGTTCCCATAATTCTTTGAGAGGCACTGTGATTTTAGTCAGCCAATGAGGAATCCTACGAAGTGTGGGCACATCCTGTAATGCTGCGGTCATCTTAACTAATGGCATGGCTGTAATTGGCTGCTGAAATGATGTCAGAATGCACTATAAAAGGCGCCGCCGCCATTTTAGCGTCACTGTGCTGTGAATTCAGATAGGGACAGAACGCTGCTCTGCTGATTCTGAGGGACAGTTAGAGATTGCGATTTTGTGTACTGTGCTTTAGGCAGGCTAGTTTACCAACCGCTGTGTAAAGCTTCCTTTTGCCTTGCAGTGTTGTTTTCACAGCTCTGCAAGGTGTGTGTGTGCGTGCAGGTGATGCTGCAGTTTGCTCTGCATCCAACGCTGTTTGTAGGCATCTGCACGTGTCACTCACAGACTTATTTTTTTCTTTAGTGTAATTCTTGCTGCTCCATTCAATTGAAATTATAGTGTGACGTGCTTCCATCCGTATCCAATACATTGGTTGCAAACACTATAGAAGTACAGAAAGGAGCCTTTCACAGATAGTGAACAGTTGTGTTTCAGTGTTCACTGCAGTCTGTGAGGTATTTTTTTTTAAATGCAGATCACGCTCCAGTTACTTCTTCAACTAATGCTGCGTGTACTCTGCTGAGCGTGTGTCACTGCCTCATCCTTGTCATTTTTCTAAAATTGTTGCTGTTCCATTCTATTGAAAAAAACTAAAATCTATGAGTGTGACGTGCTTCCATCCTGATACAATACATTGCTTGCAAACACTATAGAAGTACACAAAGGAGCCTTTCACAGATAGTGAACAGTTGTGTTTCAGTGTTCACTGCAGTCTGTGAGTTGTTTTTTTTTTTTTGAGTGCAGATCACGCTCCAGTTACTTCTTCAACTAATGCTGCGTGTACTCTGCTGAGCGTCTGTCACTGGCTCATCCTTGTCATTTTTCTAAAATTGATGCTGCTTTATTCTATTTTAAATTTACTAAAATCTATTAGTGTGACGCTCTTCCATCAAAATACAATACATTGCTTGCAAACATAATAGAAGTCCACAAAAAGGCCTTTCACAGCAATTGAACAGTTGTGTTCAGTGTTCACTCTAGTCTGAGGTTTAAATTTTTGGTAGGAGTGTAGATCCCGCTCCACTTACTTCAACCACCGCTGCGTGTACTCTGCTGAGTGTCTGTCACTGGCTCATCCTTGTCATTTTTCTAAAATTGGTGCTGCTTTATTCTATTTTAAATTTACTAAAATCTATTAGTGTGACGCTCTTCCATCAAAATACAATACATTGCTTGCAAACATAATAGAAGTCCACAAAAAGGCCTTTCACAGCAAGTGAACAGTTGTGTTCAGTGTTCACTCTAGTCTGAGGTTTAAATTTTTGGTAGGAGTGTAGATCCCGCTCCACTTACTTCAACCACCGCTGCGTGTACTCTGCTGAGTGTCTGTCACTGGCTCATCCTTGTCATTTTTCTAAAATTGGTGCTGCTTTATTCTATTTTAAATTTACTAAAATCTATTAGTGTGACGCTCTTCCATCAAAATACAATACATTGCTTGCAAACATAATAGAAGTCCACAAAAAGGCCTTTCACAGCTATTGAACAGTTGTGTTCAGTGTTCACTCTAGTCTGAGGTTTAAATTTTTGGTAGGAGTGTAGATGCCGCTCCACTTACTTCAACCACCGCTGCGTGTACTCTGCTGAGTGTCTGTCACTGGCTCATCCTTGTCATTTTTCTAAAATTGGTGCTGCTACATTCAATTTCAAATAATTAAAATCTATTAGTGTGACATGCTTCCATCCGTATCCAATACATTGGTTGCAAAGAATATAGAATTAAACAAAGAGGGCTTTCACAGCTATTGAACAGTTGTGTGAAGTGTTCACTGTAGTCTGAGGTTTTCAGGTATTATTATATTTACTTGTATGCTTTTATTTAAAAGCCAAGAACAATGAAGGCAAACATTCGCACTGCAGCTGTTGTCAAAGTTCAACCCACATTATGCACTTCCAACATTGCAGCTTTTGAGGCATGATGTGAGTTTGATTTGCCTAAGTTATGGAGTGACAAAATGGCTCAGGGAACAAAACATAGAGATTTTGAGTCCATGGGCTGGAAACTCCCCAGATCTTAATCCCATTGAGAACTTGTGGTCAATCATCAAGAGATGGGTGGACAAACAAAAAATTAAAAATTCTGACAAAATGAAAGCATTGATTGTGCAAGAATGGACTGCTATCAGCCAGGATTTGGTACAGAAGTTGATTGAGAGCATGCCAGGGAGAATTGCAGAGGTCCTGAAGAAGAAGGGTCAACACTGTAAAATTAGACTTGCTGCATTAACTCATTCTAACTGTCAATATAAGCTTTTGTTACTCATATGTTTGCAATTATATTTCTGTCTGTGATAAAAAAAATCTGTCAAACACACATAAAAACCAGAGGGCGGCAGATCATGTGAAAATATCATATTTGTGTCATTATCAAAACTTTTGGCCATGACTATACAGTTCAGGTGGTAGAAAGATGAACATAACAGGATACATGTATAACGTTGCCAACCAGTTATTTAATCGGAAACAGGACAGGCAAATTCATGCGTGATCCATGCCTTGTTCATTTTCAGCAAAGTAAGCCAGTCTACATTATCGGAGGATAGTCGCATGCGACGGTCTGTTAGTACACCACCTGAAGCACAAAAGAAGCGCTCCGATAATACACTGCCAGCAGGGCAAGCCAGCACCTCCAATGCATACTGGCTAAGCTCTGGCCATGTATCCAGCTTAGAGACTCAAAACTTGAATGGGGAAGAGCCATCTGGGAGTACACTGAGAGGGCAAGACATGTCGTCTGTCACCATCTTACATAAACGTTGCCTCCTGCTGACTGGAGCCGTCTCGGATGGTGTAGACATTGGTGGCGCTGCCACAAAACTTCGCCACATTTGGAACATACCGGTCTTGCCCTGTGCAGAGGCGCTGCTTGTGCTCCCTCTTGTTGCAGAGCTGTCTCCACTGCCTCGACGCACAGAGCTGCTTTGTAAAGCAGTAGCAGCAGCAGTGCTCTCGGCTGGAATGGAGAACATTATGGATTCCGACATGCTTACAACCTGCAATGATCCTCAGTGTACTCAACCATCGTACGACCAGCTCTACCCTTTCCTATTGCATTCTCACCCATCCCTGCAGACTGTGAGCCCTCGCGGGCAGGGTCCTCTCTCCTTCTGTACTTGTGTGTCCCTTGTCCAGCACATCTTTATTGTACCTGTCTATATTTTTCCCTTGTCATATGTAAAGCGCCATGGAATAAATGGCGCTATATAAATGTATAATAATAATAATAATTTCAGCAGTGTGTCTTGTTACTCCCGCATTTTACGCTCCCGGTTCAACGGTCTGATGAGGCTTTGAAAGTTGTCCCGGTACCGAGGGTCTAGGAGGGTGTACACCCAATAATCAGACATGGTGAGAATGTGGGTGATGTGGCTGTCGTTTCTCAGGCACTGCAGCATCAAATCAACCATGTGCTGCAGACTTCCAACTGGCCAAGAAACGCTGTCCCCTGCAAGAGGCGTCATCTCTGCCTGCTCTGCATCACCCCACCCTCGCTCTACATACAGACTAGAGCGTTGTGTACCTCCCTCTGGAGCGATGTCTTCCTCCTCCATTGACTCCTCCTCATCCTCCTCACAAAGTGAGCCCTGCCCAGCCCTTTGTGAGGAACCACGTTGCGCTGACTGTACATAAGGTGATGGAATTTGTGACTCCTCATCCTCCACCTCTTCCAAAACCTCATCCCTTAGTGCTTGCAGTGTTTTTTCAAGCAGGCAGATAAGGGGGACAGTCAGGCTGACTAGTGCATCATCTGCACTCGCCATCCGCGTTGACTCATCAAACGCACGCAAAACGTGGCAGATGTCCTTCATAGAGTCCTTCGCCAGTCCTTACACTGGCTGCCCATCCATTATAGGATCCAATTCAAAGTACTTGTTCTCACCCACAAAGCTCTCCACAGTGCAGCACCCCCCTACATCTCCTCCCTCATTTTATCTATCGGCCTAACCGACTGCTGCGCTCTGCAAACGACCTTGGACTAACCTCTGCACTAATCCGTACCTCCCACTCCCGACTCCAAGACTTCTCCCGCGCTGCGCCAATCCTCTGAAATGCTGTACCCCAAGAAATTAGGACTATCCGCAATTTGCATGGTTTCAGGCGCTCCCTCTAAACACATTTGTTCAGAGCGGCCTATCACATTCACTAATCAAAGTCATTCTATGTGTGTGTGTGTGTGTGTGTGTGTGTGTGTGTGTGTGTGTGTGTGTGTGTGTGTGTAGCCCATTCACTATCTCCATCCATCCATCCATCCTCACTCCCTCAAAATGGCTGGACCATCATTGTAAATACACCATTGTATATAAACACCTGTACTTTGTATCTCCCCACCTCATTGTAGATTGTAAGCTCTCACGAGCAGGGCCGGCTTATATTGCTTTAATTATTGTATTGTTAACGTTGTTACTTATGACTTTTGTTCTGAAACTGTTAAACTGTAAAGCGCTGCGGAATCTGTTGGCGCTATATAAATAAAGATTATTATTATTATTATTATAGAGGCCCACTCAGTAGTGGTGAAGTGTGAACGGCGCAAATTGCGAGTTGATTGCGCCTGATGCAGCTGACACTCCATTACTGCTGGCTGCTGCTCACACAACCGCTCCAACATGTGTAACGTGGAATTCCACCTGGTGGGTACGTCACATATGATGCGATGTTCAGGAAGGCGAAATCTGCGTTGCAGAGCTGCAGTGCGCGATCTGACCATGCTGGAACATCGCAAGTGAGCGCACTGTAGGCGGACCTTGTGCAGCAGTGCATCAATATCCGTATAGTCCCTCAAAAAACTGCACGACCAAGTTGAGCACATGTGCCAGACATGTATGTGAGTGAGGTTGACAAGGCCCAGAGCTGCCACCAGATTTCGGCCATTGTCACACACTACCAAGCCTAGCTGGAGATTCGCTGTCAAAAACCACACGTCGCTCTCCTGCTTCATGGCATTCCAGAGCTCCTGCGCTGTGTGGCTTCGATTCCCCATGGAAATTAATTTCAGGACGACCTGTTGACGTTTGCCCACGGCAGTGCTCATATCAGTCGCAACAGCTAAGCGTTGTGTGGTGCATGTGTGGGGTGCACGCATCACAGAAAGCAAGTATCATAGAAGACAAGCATTGAGTAAACGGCAGTTATTCATGGCAGTTAATCAGGGCTGGAATAAGGTAGTCCACACTTTGCTATATTTTTAATCCTGAACAAAACATTTTCATAAATATTATATTTATCAAATACCCTTATTATTATTATTACAACCTCATGCATGTTTTGCAATATATTTAAAATTTTATTTTAGGATATTTGTTTCTTTTTTTGTTATGTTTTTAATTATGTACATTAACTGTATCCTCCTGTGTTCCCTTGCCTTCCACAAACACCGCCCCATCCCCCCTTCATCATGACTCATACACATGAGCCCCTCCATACTTCCCTCTCCCATGTACAGTTCCCATGCACTCATCACCTTCCTGAGAAACCTCAGCCCATCTAGCCGAAACACATCACTGAAAAAACCAACTTACAACACCAACAACTACCTGCTCTTTATCTTCCTACTCCTATTGATTTCGGGGACATCTCCCCCAACCCTGGTCCACCATCCCCCAACCTCAATCCCTACCCTACCTCATATCGAAACCATAATAATCTTATTAATATTAATTGCACTCCCTCATCTCCTTCGTTTAACTGTGCCCTCTGGAATCCACGGTCTGCATGCAACAAGCTAACCTTCCTGCACAACTACTTTCTGAACAACTCTCTTCATCTGTTGGCCCTGACTGAAACCTGGATTCAGGATTCTGACACGGTTTCCCCTCCTGCCATTTCCTATGGTGGCTTATAGTTCTCACATTCCCCGAGACCTCATACTCCTGTCCCCACAATGCACTTTCCAGGTCACCCCCCCAATTCCATCACTCTCATTCCCTTCTTTTGAGGTCCACACCATCATGCTCTTTCGTCCCCTCTCCCTCAGAGTAGCGGTCATATATCGGACCCCAGGCCCAAAGTCATTCTATGTGTAAGTGTGTGTGTGTAGCCCATTCACTATCTCCATCCATCCCTCACTCCCTCAAAATGGCTGGACCATCATTGTAAATAGACCATTGTATATAAACACCTGTACTTTGTAGCTCCCCCACCTCATTGTAAATTGTAAGCTCTCAAGAGCAGGGGCGGCTTCTATTGCTTTAATTATTTTATTGTTAACGTTTGTTACTTATTACTTGTGTTCTGAAACTGTTAAACTGTAAAGCGCAGCGGAATCTGTTTGCGCTATATAAATAAAGATTATTATTATTATTAAGCGTTCACTGGTCCATGTGGAGGTAGACCGTGACGGCTCCTGCAGCAATGTTTCTGAGGAACTGGAGTAGGAGGAGGAGTCAATGTGTACAGACTTGATTCCTGCAATCCTTGGAGTTGGCTGAACACGTACAGCGCCACTCGCAAGATCTGTACCCGGCTACACAACATTGACCCAATGGGCAGTGAGGGAAAGGTATCGTCCCTGGCCATGGGTACTGGTCCACGTAGCGGTGGTCAGGTGGACATTGCTACTGACGAAGTTTAGTAGCGCATGTTTAATTTTTCACGCAACATGCTTTTGCAGACCAGGGACGGCTTGCCTGCTGAAATAAAATCGGCTTGGCACATTGTATTGTGGGACTGCCAATGCCATTAAGTTCGGAACTGTTCAGTCTCCACCAGCCTGAATGACAGCATTTCAAGGGACAGGATTTTGCAATGCCAGCATTCAGAGCCTGTGCTCGTGGATGGTTTGCCGAGTATGGCCGTCTTTTATCCCATGCCTGTGGTACCGATGGCTGTTTTGTGCCTGGGTGTGTGAGGATGACAGGTAACTTGCTGCTGTGGGTGGAATAACACTTTGTCTCTGGACAACATTGACCGAGGTTCTTCCATGGCGATCCTGTGAGAAAGCCGAACCAGCTGTGTGTCAGCTGGAGGAAGAGGCTCCGACACGACCTGAAGATGTAGGTGCTGCTGTAGGTTGGCCTACATCTCCAGTGTGTCTTTGTAACTCAACTACGTGCTTTGTACCCACATGTTTGCACATATTTCCCACCTCTTCCGACAAGCCTACAACCTGCAATGATCATCAGTCTACTGAACCACCACACGATCAGCTCTTCCCTCTCCTAGTGTATCCTCAACCACCCCTGTAGATTGTGAGCCCTCGGGGCTGGGTCCTCTCTCCTTCTGTACTTGTGTGTGCCTTGTATTGCTCATGTTTACTGTAATTGTCTATATTTGCCCCTCTTCACATGTAAAGCGCCATGGAATAAATGGCGCTATTAAAATCTATAATAATAATAATATTACTGGTATTGACGTTACTGACACTTTTACCTGTTTTTACTTTTAGATTACACAGCTTGCATTTCACATAGCAAATATCATCTGCAAGTGTGTCAAAAAAGGACCACGCAGTGCAAGTCCTGGGAGCGCCCGTTTTGACTTTTGGAGAGAACTGCTCCGAACAGGTTCCAAAACTGGAGGCTACAGTCAACCGAGTCTGCAGCCTAACTCTCCCTCCTGTTTGTACCGTTGGGGCAATCTCTTCCTCAGAGCTGCTCCCACCACCTTCCTGTTCCTCACGCCATGTTGGGACTTGGACCTCATCATCTCCACTACCCTCTTCCAAAACCTGCTGCTGTTTGGTGGTCTGGCCAGCACCATGCTCAACAGAAACTGGCACCTGAGTATCATCATCATCAGATGCGTTCTGCGGTGTGCTGAGCATCGGCACTGGCTCACCCGCCTCTTCAGATTCTGAGAGACACAGCTGTTGCGCATCACTGCATACTCCCTCTTCTTCACATTCCAGAATGCTGCTTGGCTGGGCCCCTGTTTGCAAGCCAACAGATTCTGAGAACAGAAGCAGAGACTCAGCTGGATCCTGTACAGAACTGTCTGACTGCCTGGGCAATTTGGCAGGCGGTGAAGAGACAGATGGTTGTCAACAGTGCTGTGTTCCTGAGAGGAGGTGGAAGCAATTGAAGTCGATGCATTGGCTGCCATCCAAGCAACAACGGCTTCAATTTGTTCTTCCCGCAGCAGGGGGGTACGCCGACCTCCTACTAAAGTGCACATAAAGGAACGCTCGGAAGTGCTGTTAGCACAGTCAACACTTGCTCCTGTGTTACTGGGGTTCAGTAATGTCAGCTGTTCCCCTGCTGTGTGTACGCCAAAAAGTCATGCTGCCTCCACCCTGTCCTCCTCTCATCCCTGGGCTCCAACACCGCCAGTTGTTGCTCGGAAGTAATTGGCACGGTACTGACTCCTGCCCAGCCTGGTTACAGCACGACAGCTGTTTACTGGCAGTGTCAACGTTAATTAGCCTCCAATAAGTTGTCCTGTCGTGTTGCATTCGGGTTAGCCGACTCTATGGTGCCTGCAGTTTAGGTGATTCCTATGTGTGCTTGGGATATCTAAATAAAGTCTGTTTCCGTTGTGACAATAGGACAAGCACCCACTGTAGGACTGTGTGATTCGGTAACTGCGGACAGCTTGCGGCCTGTCAACTTACATTTTCATGGGTGCCTTATGGTACCCGTCCGGGTTCCAGTACCGTCAGCTGGTTCTCCGCAGTGCCTTTGGCCTCGGTGCCTCCATGTCGGTATCCGAGTTCCAGCAACGTCTGCTGGTCCTTGGTAGTGCTTTTGAGCACAGGTACCTCCTGCTTAGTAACCGTGTCCCAGTAACGTCAGCTGGTCCTCGGTTGTGCCATTGGCTCTTTTCCTTCTGCTGCCCCTCCGGGTTCCAGCACAGTCAGCTGGTCCTCGTTACTTGCATTGGCTCTTGTACCTTCTGCTACCCGTCCGGGTTCCAGTACCGTCAACTGGTTCTCCGCAGTGCCTTTGGCCTAGGTGCCTCCAGTTCGGTATCCGAGTTCCAGCAACGTCTGCTGGTCCTTGGTAGTGCTTTTGAGCACAGGTACCTCCTGCTTAGTAACCGTGTCCCAGTAACGTCAGCTGGTCCTCGGTTGTGCCATTGGCTCTTTTCCTTCTGCTGCCCCTCCGGGTTCCAGCACAGTCAGCTGGTCCTCGTTACTTGCATTGGCTCTTGTACCTTCTGCTACCCGTCCGGGTTCCAGTACCGTCAACTGGTTCTCGGAAGTTAGACAACCGTAAAGACCACCCCGAAGAAGATGACAACCCCAAGGACGACGAGCATCAAGCCAACCAGCCTGAACACCATCACAAAGAGGAAATAAAAGATTACCCAGAAGAAGATCACCAACAGGACAAAGAAGGTTAAGACAAACTACAAGATACAGAACAAGAGACAGAAGAACAATAAGCAGAAGATCAAAAAGCAGAAGAACATGAAAAATAAGACCAAAATGAAGAGCAAAATATATGCTGTAAATTATAAGCAGAAGAAGACTAAGCAGTGTATGGGGGTGAGTCCGTTCCTCCTCGTGGTGCCCCTGGAAAATGACTGCTGCTGCAGGCTAAACTGAACACGGACAAATACTGTTGTAATTTAAATCTTTTGTGACAGCAAGAACGGAAGGAAGAAAAATTCATACTTTTACAGATTACAAGTACAGGAATCTCTGTCACAAATAAGAATATGATGAAGAAGATGAAGAGGAAGAAGATGAAGAAGTAGAATATGAAGAAGAATAATAGTTTAATAAGAACAATATGAGTAATGTTAACAAAAAGATGAATAACAAGAAGTTTAAGAAGAAGATAAAGAAGGTGAAGATGAAGAATAATTAGATGACAAAGATGATGCTGCTGAAGATTATGAAGGTGAAAGTGTGGCAAAAGTTAAAAAGGTCAAGAGCATGGAAGTTGTGAAACATACATATTTGCCAAAATAGAAAAAAGGTTAACAACATTGTCAATTTCTTCGTCAATCCGAACGTCTTTAAAAAAAAAAATTATTAATGCTATTCCATTGGATTGGGTTAAACATCTATGCCTTTAATGTCTCCTCAACCTCCCCCAATACATTCTACATTACTCTTTGTTGTTTTCCTTCATGTACAATTATTCAACAAGCCAAGAATGGGTTTTTTTTAATTACGATATTTTGTTCCCATAGACTTACATTGGATTTCCGGTATCGGTATCGGGTATCGCCGATATTTTGTGGATATCGTCGATACCATTCCGATCCGATATTTTTGGATATCGGAAAGTATCGCTCAACTCTAATCAAGAGTTAAACTTGACTTCACGCAAGTTAGGACTCAATACATTGAAAAGGGAAAGGAGGCCTTAAACTCACTCAGTGATTACCTGAATGTGCATTCTCCACCCTGACCAGCTTCCCGGGATATACCTGCCAACAACATCAGTAAAGGTATGGACAGAGACTGACTTGTGTGTGACTGAGTTATTGCCTGAACCCTGCACCACCATATCACCCTGAGGGATCCATCCAGTCTCACCTGTGGGAGACTTAACATCTTGCTGCCCCATAACATCCCCTCAGAAGATTCACCTTGCAGCGCTGGTCAAAGTGATCAGAAACCACAGGTGGCGTCACGAACTATTCCTAAAATTCCCCTGTAGATATCCCCCTTTGTATGAGCGCCCAGGGCAACTGACCGAGCTGTGCTACTTGTGACATCCCCCATAGACTTCAACTGGCTCGGTGCCGAGTACCCCATAAACCCTGGTTGTGTGCGACTCAAAGGCAACTTACGTAATGGCACAAGATGTATCATTTTGGAAAACCTATCACAAATCACCCAGATAACGGTCATTCTCTGAGAAACAGGGAGGTCGGAAATGAAATCCATAGAGATATGGGTCCATGGTCTCTTGGGCACAGGCAATGGCATCAACAAACCACTAGAGCGAGAGCAAGGCTTGGAGCGAGAGCAAGTCCCGCAGGACTGCACAAATTCCCTGACGTCACGAGACAAAGTAGGCCACCAAAAGGACCGACTAACCAAGTCTCTGGTACCAAAAATTCCGGGATGACCGGCCAACGCGGAACAATGAATCTCAGACATCACACTCTTCTTCCACTGGTCTGGGACAAACAATTTCCCAATAGGGCAGCACTCGGGTTTATCCTCCTGACACCCTTCCAGAGTCAGTCTCAAATTGGGCTAGATGGCGGAAAGAACTACACCCTCTTTCAAAATAACAGCAGGATCAGATAACTCGGGAGAGTCCGCAAGGAAACTCCTCGAGAGGGCATCCGCCTTAACATTCTTAGTGCCAGGAAGAAAGGAAACCACAAAATTAAAACGTGTGAAAAACAAGGCCCACCTGGCCTGTCTAGGATTAAGTCGCTTTGCTGATTCCAGATAAACCAGATTCTTATGGTCCGTGAGGACCATCACCTGATGTTTGGCTCCCTCCAGCCAATGTCTCCACTCTTCAAAAGCCCACTTCATGGCCAATAACTCCCGATTACCCACGTCATAATTACGTTCAGTTGGAGAAAAATTTCGAGATAAAAAGGCACAAGGGTTACTTTTAGAGGTCTCTGGATCTCTTTGGGACAAAACGGCACCTGCCCCAATTTCAGAGGCATCAACCCCCACCTGAAATGGCAGAGAAACATCAGGCTGTCGTAGAACAGGAGCAGAAGTGAATCTCTGCTTAAGTTCCTGAAACGCAGAGACTGCCTCAGGAGGCCAATTCACCACATCAGAACCCTTTTTGGTCAAATCAGTCAATGGTTTAACAATAACAGAGAAATTACCAATAAATTTACGATAAAAATTGGCAAAACCCAAGAATCTCTGAAGAGCCTTTAATGAAGTAGGTTGGACCCAATCACAGATGGCCTGAACCTTGACCGGGTCCATTTCAATAACAGATGGGGACAAAATGAATCCCAGAAATGAGATCCTCTGTACGCCAAAAAGACACTTTGATCCCTTCACATACAGAGCATTCTCTCTCAAATTCTGGAACACAGTCCGAACATGTTTCACATGAGAGTCCCAGTCATTGGAAAAAATCAAGATATCATCCAAATAAACAGTCAGACATTTATCCACAAAATCCCTGAAAATGTCATTCATGAAGGACTGGAAGACGGAAGGAGCATTAGTGAGCCCAAAGGGCATCACTAGGTACTCAAAATGCCCCTCTAGGGTATTAAACGCCGTCTTCCATTCATCCCCGTGCTTAATGCGAATAAGGTTATACGCCCCCCTGAGGTCAAGCTTGGTAAACCAAGCAGCACTTTTCACCCTGGAAAACAGGTCAGAAATCAAAGGTAACGGATATTGATATTTCACAGTGATATTGTTCAAGAGAAGATAATCAATACACGGCCTTAATGAACCATCCTTTTTGGCCACAAAGAAAAAACCGGCACCCAAGGGTGAAGAGGATGGTCTGATATGACCCTTCTCCAATGACTCCTTGATATAAGACCGCATAGCGTCATGTTCAGGTACAGACAAGTTAAAAAGGCAATCTTTAGGGAATTTACTACCAGGCACTAATTCAATAGCGCAGTCATAGCTCCTATGGGGGGCAAGGATGCAGATTTACTTTCGCTAAACACATCAGAAAAATCAGTCAAAAAGTCAGGAACATCCTGAGCCTTGGGAGAGGCAGAAAAAACAGGAGTGTTGGCATTAACACATTGGCAGCCTCAACTGGTTACAGACACAGATTTCCAATCCAAAACAGGATTATGAGACTGTAACCAAGGGAAACCTAGTACAATAATGTCATGCAGATTATACAGCACCAAAAATTTGCAACTCTCCTGATGATCAGGTTCAACCCTCATTATCACCTGAGTAGAGAACTGGGGTTTATTCTCAGCCAAAGGGGTAGAATCAATCCCCAGTAGGGGAATAGACTTCCGTAGGGGTATCAAGGGAAACCCACAACGTTTAGCAAAATCAAAATCCACCAGGTAAATAGCTGCTCCCGAATCAACAAAAGCCTGAGCAGAAAATGTGGACAGGGAGCAAATCAGGGTAACAGTCAACAGAAATTTAGTCTGAACACTACCCAAGACAACTGAGCGTGCAAAACGTCATCCCCGCTTAGGGCAGACTGAAATAGCATGAGAGGCGTCACCACAGTAGAAACATAACCCATTGCATTTTCGAAACTCATGACGCTGTGCCCCAGAAGCCACTCTATCACACTGCATGGGTTCAGAAGCTGGTTCACAAGGCAACACTATTCCACACATACCTCTAAGCTCACGCAAACGTCTGTCAATTTGAATCGCTAATGACATAGAATCATTGAGACCAGAGGGAGCAGGGAAACCCACCATTATATCTTTTACTTTCTCTGACAGACCCTTCCGAAAAAGGGCTGCCAAAGCATCATCATTCCATTTGGTCAGGACTGCCCACTTTCAGAATTTCTAACAGTACAACTCAGCGTCGTCAAGCCCCTGATTTAATGCCAACAAGGTTTTTTCAGCTTGATCAGTGACATTAGGTTCATCGTACAATAACCCCAGAGCCTGAAAAAATGCATCAACATTACTCAAAACAGGGTCCCCAGGTGTCAGGGAAAAAGCCCAATCCTGAGGATCGCCGCGCAGGAGAGAGATGACAATTTGAACTTGCTGTGCTGCGTTCCCTGAGGACTTAGGTTTTAAGGCAAAAAACAACTTACAGTTATTTTTGAAATTCAGAAATTTAGCTCGATCCCCCAAAAATAAATCTGGCATGGGGATCCTAGGTTCCACAACTGGCAACCCTGCAAGATAGGTAGCAATACTCCGAACTTCAGTGGCAAGCTGATCCACACGGCCAGACAACTGTGTAAAGTCCATTGAGAGAAAAAAAATCCTACTCAGCACCCAGAGAAAAAGAGGGAAAAAATGCAACAAACAGAGAAGAAAAAAAAAAAATTCTGACAACTTTCCTTTAACTTTTTCCTTTTACTATTTTTCCCTTCTGTTGAGTATCATATAATTTTCAGTTTGGCCGGTGATACTGTTATGATTTGGTAGCTGAGGAGAGCAGGCAAAAACGTCAATACACCAGAGAGGTTGGAATCTACTGGATTGCAGTACCCTGACTAACCACCACAACTAAAGGCAGCCGTGGAGTGTTCCTACGTTCGTCCTAGACGCCTCGTCACAGCCTGAGAGGTTAACTACACCTAAAGATAGAAAGAGGAAAGCTATCTGCCCCGGAGCAGATCCCCAAAGAACATAGGAAGACCCCAAACATGTAATGGCAGTTAGACAAGAGGAAATACAGACACAGACAGAAAATAGTATGAGCAAACTTTGGGGCCCAATCTTCCTAGATAGAAAAGGATAGAAAGGACACTTACTGCAATCCAAAAAAACCCTAAAAAATACCAACTCTACTAATTGCAAAAACACCTGAGATCACACCACCTCTACCACCTAAATTAGTTCTCTGTTCTAACAAAACTAAGCCGCAGCCACTGAAAAAACTGGAAAAGGCAAGAGAACAAATAACAGTGGCTCCAGAAGAACTGAGAGGAGCCCAAGCCCCCCGGGGGGGGGAAGACCTGGCCAACCTCACAGAAATGCAGAGAAATATGCAAATGGTAAGCACAAAAACAAAAAACAGAAAATATCTTATCTGAGAGCAGGAGAAGAGGCAAGACTCAGCAAGCTTCCAAGTGAACCAGGAACCACAGTTGAGACAAGAACAATTGATCACCGGCAACCATGATGGGAGGGAACCTCCCTTATATAAGACCAGTCTGTAACTCCTGATTGCCAATCCTCATTGAATGGTTCAGTACTGTTTGTAACCACCAGAGGGAGCTTCTGCTCAGAATTCATTTCTAACACATTCACAACAGTCTTATGTGTGGAGTCTGAACTGTATATTGATGGCCTTGTTGATGCTGGTAGTCAACAACTGCCCTCTTCTGCTCACAAATCCTTTCCAACATATGCAGTGTAGAGTTCCAACGCATGGGGACATCACAGACCAGTCGGTGAGCCGGAAGCTGCAAACGCTGCTGAAGCATGGGCAGACTTTCTTAAATGGGCAGACAGACGGCGTACTTTCACTAGCAGATACAGCAGCTCCGGGTAGCTTTTTAGAAAATGTTGAACCACGAGGTTAAGCACTTGGGCCATGCAAGGTACATGTGTCAGCTCACCTTGCCTCAGAGCCGCCACCAGGTTCCGGCCATTGTCACACACAACCATGCCTGGCTGTAGGTTCAGCTGTGTCAACCAAATATCTGACTGCTCTTTCAGCACTGTCCACAACTCTTCTGAATTGTGCAGTTTGTCACCTATGCAGATTAGCTTCAGCACAGCCTGTTGCTGCTTGACTGAGGCAGTGCTGCAGTGCTTCCAGCTTCTGACTGATGTATTCATTTCTGAGATGGAGGATGAAGAGGAGGAGGAGGAGGTGCTGTAGACTGTGGGGGCAACCCTGATTGACGTAGGACCCGCAATCCTCGGCCAAGGTCCGACTGGGTCCAGGCTTCCACTATCTTAACCCAGTGTGCCGTCAGTGAGATGTACCGTCCTTGCCCACAGGCACTACTAATAGGTCAATATCATTCAAAAATAATATTGTAGCAAACCATGATACTATATTATGAATTAGACAGTATATATATATATATATATGTATATATATATATATACTTACCTAAAATTGTCTGTCATCCACTTCCATCTTGATGTCCTCGAATCCCACAATCGCAACGGAAGCATGCCGACCGCCATATTGAAATACCCAAGTAATGGGTATTCCAATATGGCACCCGCTAGTGGTACCAGGCCCTTCCGCAGTACCACCAGCGGGAACACCGCCGTTACACCCACGCCGGACCCCCCCGCCGCTGGACCCTCCGCTGGATCCCTGCCAGGACCCGCCGCTGGACCCCCGCCAGGACCCTCGCCAGGGTATAATGAGAGGGGTGTAATGAGGGGTGTAATGAGAGGGGTGTAATAAGAGGGGTATAATGAGAGGGGTGTAATGAGACGGGTTTAATGAGGGGGCATAATGAGAGGAGTGTGATGAGAGGGGTTTAATGAGAGGGGTTTAATGAGGGGGTGTAATGAGAGGGGTGTAATGATAGGGTATAATGAGAGGTGTGTAATGAGGGGTGTAATGAGAGGGGTGTAATAAGAGGGGTATAATGAGAGGGGTGTAATGAGAGGGGTATAATGAGGGGTGTAATGAGAGGGGTGTAATGAGAGGGGTAAATTGAGGGGGTATAATGAGAGGGGTGTAATAAGAAGGGTGTAATGAGAGGGTATAATGAGAGGGGTGTAATGAAGGGGTATAATGAGGGGGTATAATGAGAGGGGTGTAATGAGGTGATATAATGAGGGGGTGTAATGAGAGGGGTTTTTATTTCATCGTATGAACATATTTCAGCATCATCTATTATATACTTACCTAAAATTGTCCGTCATCCACTTCCATCCGGACGTCCTCAAATCCCACAATCCGCTGCACCTGAAGTATGCCGACTGCCATATTGAAATATCCAAGTGACGGGTATTCCAATATGGCACCCGCTGGTGGTACCAGGCCCTTCCGCAGTACCACCAGCGGGACACCGCCGTTACACCCATGCTGGACCCTCCCCCGCGGCTGGGCCCGCCGCCTGACTACACGCGCAGGATCCCACCGCTGCCTGCCCACCCACCTCCGTGCAGTCACAGCCGGCAGGAAATACCGCGGCTTGCGGCCTGTGCTAGAAATGGGGTGCAGGCGCCCTCTGGTGGCGGACCCCATCTCCAGCACAGGCCGCAAACCACCGTCTTTCCTGCCGGCTGTGATTGCACGGAGGTGGGTGGGCTGCCACCCACAGAGCTGCCCCCATCGTGATGTCACTGCCCTCCTGATGAGCTAGCATCAGGCCCACATCTAGTATCTATAATATAATGCTAGGAGCGTCACTCTGTCCGAAGCCTTTATAGACTGCGCAAGCGCGACATGCCTGCGCAGTCTGGCTCCAGACAGATTGAGACATCCAGCGGTGAGTACTCTGTATGGCGCCGGAGATCGCGGTATGCATACTGGATTCATACCTCGATCTCCGGCGCCACACTCACATACTTACCTGACTGGGAGGAGCATTGCCGCGGCGCTTCTCTTCTCCCGGGGCAGGAGACCAGGAGTGCGCGTCTTTTACACATTTACAGTGTGTCTTCAGCAATATGGCGCCAGACCGCGCGGTATGGCCATAATAATAAATAATAATCTTTATTTTTATATAATCTTTATTTTTATTTTTATATAGCGCTAACATATTCCGCAGCGCTTGACAGTTTTGCACACATTATTGTCGCTGTCCCTGATGGGGCTCACAATCTACTGTAGATTCCCTATCAGTATGTTTTTTGGAGTGTGGGAGGAAACTGGAGTGCCCGGAGGAAACCCACGTAAACACGGGGAGAACATACAAACTCCTTGCAGATGTTGTCCTTGGCAGGATTCGAACCCAGGACTCCAGCGCTGCAAGGCTGCAGTGCTATCCACTGAGCCACCGTGCTGCCCGTTGGGCATGCGCGCACTCCAGCGCCGCTCTCCTCCCCGGCGTCCAGCAGAACGGAACAGTGCAGGAGCGCAGGGAAGAAAGGTGAGTATAAATGTTTGTTTTTTTGGGGGTATGTGTGCAGTTTAATAGCAGTGAGGGGACCATGCATATCAGGATAGGGGGGTGAGGGGACCAAGCACATCAGGATTGGGGGGTGAGGGGACCATGCACATCAGGATTTGGAGGTGAGAGGACCATGCACATCAGGATTGGGGAGTGAGGGGACCATGCACATCAGAATTGGGGGGTAAGGGGTCCATGCATATCAGAATTGGGGAGTGAGGGGACCATGCACATCAGGATTGGGGGGTGAGGGGACCATGCACATCAGGATTGAGGGGTGAGGGGATCATGCACATCAGGATTGGGGGGTGAGGGGACCATGCACATCAGGGTTGGGGGTGAGAGGACCATGCATATCAGGATTGGGGGGTGAGGGGACCATGCACATCAGGATTGGGGGGTGAGGGGACCATGCACATCAGGATTGGGGGTGAGGGGACCATGCACATCATTGTTGGGGGATAAGAGGACCATGCATATCAGGATTGGGGGGTGAGGGGGCCATGCATTCCAGGATTGGGGGGTGAGGGGACCATGCAAATCAGGATTGGGGATGAGGGGTAACATGCATACCAGGATAAGTGGGTGAGGGGTACCATGCATACCAGTATTGGGGTTGAGGGGACCATGCATACTAGAATTGGGAGGTAAGGGGTGCCATGCATACCAGGATTGGGGATGAGGGGACCATGCATACCAGGATTGGGGGTGAGGGAGTACTATACATCCCACGATATGGATGAGGGGTGACCATGCATTCCAGGATTGGAGGGTGAGGGGACCATGCATACCAGGATTGGGGGGTGAGGGGACCATGCATTCCAGGATTGGGGGTGAGGGAACATACATACCAGGATTGGGGGGTGAGGGGACCATGCATACCAGGATTGGGGGATGGGGTACCATGCATGCAAGGATAGGGGATGAGGGGACCATGCATATCAGATTGGGAGGTAAGGGGCCATGCATACAGGATTGGGGGGGAGGACCATGCATTCCAGATGGGGGGTGAGGGGACCATGCATACCAGGATGGGGTGAGGAGAACCATGCATACCAGGATAGGGGGAGAGGGGACCATGCATACCAGGATTGGGGGGAGGGGACCATGCTATCAGGATGGGGAGTAAGGAACCATGATACCAGGATTGGGGGAGAGGGTACCATGCATACCAGGATTGGGGGGTGAGGGTACCATGCATACCAGGATAGGGGGTGAGGGGACCATGCATACCAGGATGGGGGGTGAGAGGACCATCATACCAGTATTGGGGGGTGAGGGGGCCATGCATACCAGGAATGGGGATGAGGGGTAACATGCATACCAGGATAAGTGGGTGAGGGGTACCATGCATACCAGTATTGGGGTTGAGGGGACCATGCATACTAGAATTGGGAGGTAAGGGGTGCCATGCATACCAGGATTGGGGATGAGGGGACCATGCATACCAGGATTGGGGTGAGGGAGTACTATACATCCCACGATATGGATGAGGGGTGACCATGCATACCAGATTGGGGGGTGAGGGGACCATGCATACCAGATTGGGGGTAGGGGACCATGCATTCTAGGATTGGAGGGGTGGGGAAATCATACCAGGATAGTGGGACCATGCATACCAGGATTGGGGGTGAGGGACCATGCATGCAGGATAGGGGATGAGGGACCATGCATACCAGGATTGGGGGTAGGGGACCATGCATATCAGGATAGGGGGCTGAGGGACCATGCATCCCGGATGGGGGGTGAGGGACCATGCATACCAGGATTGAGGGGGTTGAAGAGAGACCATGCATACCAGGATGGGGGAGAGGGGACCATGCATACCAGGATGGAGAGAGGGGTCCATGCATACAGGATTGGGGGTTGAGGAACATGCATACCAGGATTGGGGGAAGGGACCATCATTACAGATATGGAGAGAGGGGACCATGCATACCAGGATTGGGGGGAGGGGACCATCACAATTGGTGGGGTGGGGACCATGCATCCAGTATTGGGTGGTGAGGGGACCATGCATACCAGGATGGGGGTGAGGGTACATGATACCAGGATTAGGGTGGTGAGGGGACCATGCATACCAGATTGGGTGAGGTTGACCATGATACTACTAAGTTGGGGGTAGGGTACCATCATACCAGATTGGGATGAGGGGACCATGATACAGATTGGGGGTGAGGGGACCATACATACCAGATATGGGGGTGAGGGACCATGCATACCAGATTGGGGGGTGAGGGACCATGCATACCAGGATTGGGGGGAGGGGACCATGCATACCAGGATTGGGGGAGAGGGGACATCATACCAGTGATGGTACCATGATACCAGGATTGGGGAGGACCATGCATACCAGGATTGGGGGTGAGGGTACCATGCATACCAGGATTGGGGGTAGGGGGACCATGCATACCAGGATGGGGGGGAGGACCATGCATACCAGGATGGGGGTGAGAGACCATGCATACCAGGATGTGAGGGGATAACAGGTAGGTACCATGCATACCAGGATTAGGTGGGAGTAGGGGACCATGCATACAGAATTGAAGTAGGGGTTAGACCATGAATACCAGGATAGGGAGAGGGACCATGCATACCAGGATTAGGGGGTGAAGGGTACATCATCCAGATAGGTGAGGGACCAATGCATACCAGAATTGGGGTGAGAAGGACCATTCATACCAGTATTGGGGGTAGGGGACCATGCATACCAGTATGGATAGGGTAAACATGCATACAGGATGTGGGTGAGGGTACCATGCATACAGATTGGGTTGAGGGACCATGCATACTAGAATTGGGAGGTAAGGTCATGCATACCAGATGAGGATGGGGTACATCATACCAGGATTGGGGTGAGGGAGTACTATACATCCACGATATGGATGAGGGGTGACCATGCATACCAATTGGGGGTGAGGGGACCATGCATACCAGGATTGGGGGTAGGGGACCATGCATTCAGGATTGGAGGGGAGGGGAACATACATACCAGGAATTGGGTAAACCATGCATACCAGGATTGGGGGTGAGGGACCATGCATACCAGGATAGGGGGTGAGGGGACCATGCATACCAGGATTGGGGATGAGGGGTAACATGCATACCAGGATAGAGGGGTATCATACATACCAGGATTGGGGGGTGAAGGGTACCATACATTCTACGATATGGATGATGGGGGACCATGCATACTAAAATTGGGGGTGAGGGGACCATTCATACTAGAATTTGGGGGTATGGGGACCATGCATTCCAGGATTGGGTGGGAGGGGACCATGCATACCAGGATTGGGTGGGAGGAGACCATGCATACCAGGATTGGGGGTGAGGGGACCATGCATACCAGGATTGGGGGTGAGGGAACCATGAATACCAGGATATGGATGAGCAGGTACCATGCATACCAGGATAGGGATGAGGGGTTACCATGCATACCAGAATTGGGATGAGGGGTGCCATGCATACCAGGATAGGAGGGGGGCAGCACATACCAGGATGGGAGACCATATACCTATAAAAATGCTTGCCACCCGGGCGTAGAACAGGTTCATAGCTATTATATTTATATATATATATATATATATATATATATATATATATATATATATACTGTATATATATATATGTATATATAGACAAAAGTATATAGGATACACACATGCTGTATATAGTTTTGTTTTTGTTACATTTTTCTTGGGTAAGGATAATTGTTCTCTTTCAGCAGTATATGAAAATATTAATTTCAGTTGTAACATATACAGGCTTACCCTTCAAATGTTTCCTTTTTTTCACGTTGCCAGGTGAATACAACTGTTGCCAGGTAACAAGAAACACTGCATGCTGCCCATTTGATTTTGATGTCTGTCGCATAACTAATGAAACATTCTACTCTGTTTTCAAGGACATTGTCTTCTATTGAATGACATTTTTAACAAACAGAAGGATTGTCACATACATATCAAAACTGCTCCTAACATGTTTCCTTTTGCTGCATATTGCACTGCATCTGCTGTATTACAGAAAAGGAGACATATTGATTTATGCTTTTATTTGGAAATAGCATTTGTCTAAAATTTCCCCATGCTAAATATCAGTTTAAAAAATTGAATAGTACAAAAAAACATGAATTATTGGATTTTGTGAATGCCACTCAAAAAAAATCTAATTGATATATTTAACTAAATTATATTACATACTAAGAATTCTGTTAAGAACACAGAGGTACACAAACTCAAATTTGATTTTTTAGAGTCATTGTTTAATTCTATTTTTGTTAGGACCAATTGTTAATAAATTAAAATACTGAATGTTTTCCTGCTTAGAGAAAACTCTCCAAACTACCAGCTTGTAGCCTGTGTTATATTAACCTCAAATGGGATGTCACAACTCAAATGGGTAAAATTGCAAAGTACTTGTTATTAAAAATATGTTTATGCATAGGCGCTAGAGTTCTATTTGTAAACACATTTTGGGAATTTTTGTTTTACCCAATCACATTCTATATTTAAATTAAATTGAGAAATCTTGCAGTTTTCACACTGGCCACTAGGGCTTTTTTCAGGATATGTACAAATGCATTAGCAGAAGTAACATCTCAGACCATAGTTTTGTATCGAAGCATCTAATAAGCATGTAAAAAGGTCATTGTAAAGTGACATAAAGCACTAGTGATTAGAGATGAGAGAATTTGTTCGGATTTTGTCCCTGAATCTGATTTTTACATATTCGCGCCATATTCGAACAATATTTGTGCCGAATGTACACTGCTCAAAAAAATAAAGGGAACAATCAAATAACACATCCTAGATCTGAATGAATGAAATATTCTCATTGAATACTTTGTTCTGTACAAAGTTGAATGTGCTGACAACAAAATCACACAAAAATCATCAATGGAAATCAAATTTATTAACCAATGGAGGCCTGGATTTGGAGTCACCCACAAAATTAAAGTGGAATGTAATGTCCTTAAAACAACTTGTTTTAAGGACATTACATTCCACTTTAATTTTGTGCTCAGTAGTGTGTGTGGCCTCCACGTGCCTGTATGACCTCCTTACAACGCCTGGGCAAGCTCCTGATGA
Source organism: Oophaga sylvatica (assembly GCA_033576555.1). Taxonomy (NCBI): domain Eukaryota; kingdom Metazoa; phylum Chordata; class Amphibia; order Anura; family Dendrobatidae; genus Oophaga; species Oophaga sylvatica. The sequence goes on from JARQOD010000716.1 coordinate 118,847, forward strand.
GGAGGCGGATAGTCTCTTGAGGGGTCTCCTCCAAGACCTGGACTAAAGCATCCGCCAACTCCTGGACAGTCTGTGGTGCAATGTGACGTTGGTGGATGGAGCGAGACATGATGTCCCAGATGTGCTCAATCAGATCCAGGTCTGGGGAACGGGCGGGCCAGTCCATAACTTCAATGCCTTCATTTTGCAGGAACTGCTGACACACTCCAGCCACATGAGGTCTGGCATTGTCCTGCATTAGGAGGAGCCCAGGGTCAACCGCACCAGCATATGGTCTCACAAGGGTCTGAGGATCTCATCTCGGTACCTAATGGCAGTCAGGCTACCTCTGACAAGCACATGGAGGGTGGTGCGGCCCTCCAAGAAATGCCATCCCACACCATTACTAACCCACTGCCAAACTGCTCATGCTGAAGGATGTTGCAGGCAGCAGATCGCTCTCCATGGCGTCTCCAGACTCTGTCACGTCTGTCACATGTGCTCAGTGTGAACCTGCTTTCATCTGTGAAGAGCACAGGGCGCCAGTGGCGAATTTGCCAATCCTGATGTTCTGTGGCAAATGCCAAGCATCCTGCACAACCCCATCTGTGGATGTCGGGCACTCAGACCATCCTCATGGAGTCGGTTTCTAACCTTTTGTGCAGACACATGCACATTTGTGGCCTGCTGGAGGTCCTTTTGCAGGGCTCCTCCTGTTCCTCCTTGCACAAAGGCGGAGGTAGCTATAATTACCAAAAATTTCCATCTGTTGTCTATTCCATTTACACAACAGCATGTGAAATTGATTGTCATTCAGTGCTGCCACCTAAGTGGACAGTTTGATTTCACAGAAGTTTGATTTACTTGGAGTTATATTCTGTTGTTTAAGTGTTCCCTTTATTTTTTTGAGCAGTGTATGTCTTATGATCGATTTCGAACATATTCGTTAATTTCTACTCCCTTTGACTCTAATAACGTTCGGCTGTGTTCGACGAATATTGCAAAAACAATATTTGATATCGTATTCGGAATCAAATTCGAACAAATTTACTCATTATCTCTACCAGTGACATGACCTATTGTGAAAAGTAGATTCTGTGCTATCAGCTGTATATAGAGGGGTTACTTGTCATTGCAAGGAAACTCCTCTAAACTTTTCCTGCAAAAAGCCCTACTGGCCACTGTTCCTTGATTACTAATTATTAGTGTTGAGCGATACTGCTCGATATCTAAAAATATCGGATCGGAATGGTATCGCCGATATCACTAAATATCGCCGATATCCGATTCCGATACCGGAAGTCCCATGTAAGTCTATGGGAACAAAATATCGCAACTAAAAAAACCTTTATTTCCTTGTAAACACTAAATATACACACATAGAATACATATATATATATATATATATACATGTCATTGTGACATGTATATATATATATACATATATGTATAGTTTATACACTTCTACATAGTAAAATATCCTCTGATTCAATTGCCGGGTAAAGCCGGCTTCTGTGAAAAGACAGAAGCACCCGACATGAAATGACACTTGGTGTACATAGGGTTAACCATGTCTTTTCATGTCGTTTGCAATCTGATTTGCACAAACAATTACATCAGTCTATGTGTGCAAAATTTCACACCTGTAGGGGTTAATTAAAGGTGTAAATTCGTTGTAAAAAAACGGACTTTTTTGCAACGAATTTACACCTTTAATTAACCCCTACAGGTGTGAAATTTTGCACACTTACACTCATGTAATTGTTTGTGCAAATCAGATATCAAACTACATGAAAAGACATGGTTAACTCTATGTAAACCAAGTGTCATTTCATGTCGGGTTCTGCATTTTCACAAAAGCCGGCAATTGAATTAGCGGCTATTATACTATGTAGAAGTGTATGAACTATAAATATAAATATATATATATATATGTGTCACAAATTTAATGACATGTATATATATATATATATGAGGTGTAAAATTGCTGAAAAAAAATGCGTGGGCTCCCGCCCTATTTTCGCAACCAGACAGACAAAGCCAGTGAGTGGGGGCAGATAATAATAGCCCAGAGAGGGACCATTATTTTTGGCCCCCCCCGGCTACTAACATCTGCCCCCAGACACCCCAGAAAGGGCAAATCTCTAATTAGATTTGCCCTTTCTGGCACTTTGCCCGTCTATTCCCATTGCCCTGTAGCGGTGGCGAATGGGTTAATAAGGGGTTAAAATGACCTTGCAATTGAAAGGTCACTTTAAGCCAGGTTAATAATTGAGAGCTGTCAATTAGACAACTTTCAATTATTAATCCTATTGTATGAAAGAAAAATCAAACACACACACTTTAATAAAAAAGTTTAATGAAATAATCACACAGTTTTTGACCATATTTTATTTTCCTGCTAAAACCATTTCCTGTAATAAAAATAAAATAATAAAGCAAAATTATTCTTACCAATCCAATGTACAGTCAGGTCCCACGGTGTAATCCTTCAGAAAGGGTTAATGTTTACTGCAGGGACCGCAGCTAATGCTGCAGCCTCACAGTAAACCCCCAAATGAATGAGTTCCTCTCCTGGCTGACAGGAGAGGAAGTGGAAAGCTTAATTGATTGCTTTCCACTTTCACTTCAGGTCAGCCAGGGACACAATCAGTGACGTCAGAGGGAACTGGTTAACAAAAATAGGGGATCCCCTCGAAAAAAATTGGCGTGGGGTCCCCCCTATTTTTGTTAACCAGCCAGATGAAGCAGACCGCTGAGGCCTGGATTTTCAGGCTGTTAAGGAGCCAAGATCCATGGACCTTGCCAGCCTGATAATACCAGGCCACAGCAGTCTGCATATCTTGGCTGATTAACAAAAATAGGGGATCCCCTCGAAAAAAAAAACGGCGTAGGGGTCCCCCTATTTTTGTTAACCAGCCAAGTAAAATGCAGACTGCTGCGGCCTGGTATTAAAAGACTGTCAAGGCCCATGGATTTTGGCCCTCAACAGCCTGATAATACCAGGCTACAGCAGCCCCACATTTGGCGCATCAAAAATGTGCCAATTGTGGCACTTTACCCGGCTCTTCCCACTTGCCCTGTAGCGGTGGCAAGCGGGGTAATAAGGGGTTAATGTCACCGTTGATTGCACGGTGACAATAAGCCCAGTAAATAATGGAGAGGCGTCAATAAGACACCGATCCATTATTAATCCCAAAGTTATTAAATGCATAAAAAAAAGACAAAGCAAGAAAAAAGTATTTTAATGAAATAAAAGAGACAACACAGTTTTCATTTCTTTTATTGTACTCTCATTCCTGCGACGCCATCGATCTCCTGTAAAAAAAGAAAAAAAAAAAACAAACAGTATATCACCTGTCCGAGGCAGTCCATAGTAACGACTGTCCCACGACGATCCAGCTCTGCTACATCGCAATGACAGGCAGAGCCTGTCATCGCGACGCAGCACAGCTGATTACCTGCTTCCCCGGCGGTGACGTCATCGGACTGACTGCTTTACGGCCGGGATTACCCAGCAGTCACTGCAGTTATCGCGAGAAACTGCATGTGACCGCCGGGGAAAGATGATGGCGGCCATGAAGCAGTCCAGGCCGTGACCGCCGGAGATCTTCTGCCAGGTAAGTGCCGCTGACTCCTGACAGACCCGACCGACGGACACTGACAGTGACAGACCCGACCGACGGACACAGACAGTGACAGTGACAATCCCGATTCCGGTATCCGATATGACGAAAATATTGGTATTCGGAATCGAAAGGCCGATACAGCTAATATCGGCCGATACCCGATATTTGCAGTATCGTATCGCTCAACACTACTAATTATATTTTTTTTATATAAATATTGTGATAAAAGAAAAAAACTGTAAACTTTTTTGTAAAAATCATGTAACACAAAAATGTGATATAAAAATAGATCATATGATATGATAGCTTCCCATTTAAAGGCGATCTTTTAACCTGTTAAAGCTCGTTTGCCTTTAGAAGGAAGATATAATATGATCTGTAGTTCTGACGCTTTCAATATAGCCTCGGCATCTGAACTACACTTTGCCATCCACCAGCAGCGCAACCACAATCACTGTCGTTATATCCAGCACTTCAAAGCTTGATTGTAAGCACTTTATTACAGTTACATACAGTAGGTTGAAAAAAGACACAGGTCTATCAAGTTGAAGATTTCTCTACCAAGTTATTTATATATTCTGTGTTAAATTATTTATAACTAGAGATGAGAGAACCCGTGGATGTTCGGGTCCGGTGGGCTCAACCTGAACTCGAACCCAAACCCGTTCATAGGAGGCTCAAACATCCTTTGTTTCCCACACTGTCATCAGCCTGACAAGGCGGGAAACACCAGCACTGATCAGTGTTAAGAGCATTACCACTGGTCAGAGGGCTCGCTGAAAGCAGCGAGAGCAGGTGAGTCTAATGAAAGCTGCCACCTATTCAGCAGCTGCCACCTCATCAGTGTGTTCCAGCTGGCATGGAGAGCAGTCAAATCACTGATATGACTGCTCTCCAAATCATACGGATCGTCGTACAACACGTATGGATTATCTACTAGTCAGACAGGTGAGGAATATGGTGTTTTAATATATTTTGTCTTTTACAGGGGACATGGGCATTAACAGATTTTCTTATCATCGGACTGGTGAGTATAATTTTGCTTTTTTAATTTCAATTTTTTTAAAATAAATGGTTAAAAGAGGGCGGGAGTTTTATTTCAAATAAAGGACTTTTTCTTGCTGCGTCTTTATTACAATCTTAGAATCATAGAATCATAGAATGGTAGAGTTGGAAGGGACCTCCTGGGCCTTCTGGTCCAACCCCCTGCTCAAAGCAGGATTCTCTAAATCATCCCAGACAGATGTCTATCCAGCCTCTGTTTGAAGACTTCCATTGAAGGAGAACTCACCACCTCTTGTGGCAGCCTGTTCCACTCATTGATCACCCTAACTGTCAAAAAGTTTTTTCTAATATCTAATCTGTGTCTCCTCCCATTCAGTTTCATCCCATTGCTTCTAGTCTTTCCTTGTGCAAATGAGAATAAAGATGATCTTACTATAAGGTTAGTAATAGGGACAGTTTGTAGATGTCTCTCCACTACTAACCTGTATTCTTGATGTCAGCGGCCATAAAACAGCTGACATCAACCCCCCAACTATTACCTCACTTGTCACCGCACCAGGGTAAGTAGAATTAGGAAGAGCTGGGCAAAGCACCAGAAATGCTGCATCTAAGGGTGTGTTTCCACGATCTGGAATTCTTCAGTAATTGCTGCGTGATCGACGCTGTGTGCTGGCGCAGCGTCAAACACGCAGCATCCAGATGTTACAGCATAGTGGAGGTGATTTCAAGAAATCCAGTCTCCACTATGCTTAAAAACACGCAGGCGGCAGACCTGTATTAACGGACATGCTGCGCGTATTTTTAGACCGCAGCATGTCCTATTCCCTTGCGGCTATGCTGCGTCGCCGCAAGGGAAATAACACAGGCCTGTGTAGCCCTGTGGTCATTCCGCATGTGTTCTGGATGTGTTCCATGAACACATCCGGATTGACCGCGCGTTCACCTGACTGGCACATCCAGACTAATGTGAACTAGGTGCAAACCAAGGGAAGCTACCCCCATGTAAAACATACAAAAAAAGGCTGCACTCAAGCATACTAAGGCATGACAATATGGAATACATGAAATTTAGAATAGCAATATGGCTTTCGATTATAAGGAAAAATTTGAGACGCTTAGTATAAACATTTGGCCAAACATTTTAAAGCCCACCAACCATCGTCAAGGTGGTCTCAATACTGGTGAGTCCCTGACCTAATGTGAACATACCTCTATTAGGCTGATATCTGAATTTCTGGGTGAATATGCACCTCTGTCAGCAATGCCTGCATTTATGGGTAAAGTAGGGACCTGGTGTAATTAAAATCACCACCTGGTGGGGGCGGAGTGCTCGGTCAGCAAGCTAACATTCAATAGAAAAAAAAAAAAAACCTGACAGAGGTGCATATTCACCCAGAAATTCAGATATCAGCCTAATAGAGGTATGTTCACATTAGGTCAGGGACTCACCAGTATGGAGACCACCTTGACGATGGTTGGTGGGCTTTAAAATGTTTGGCCAAATGTTTATACTAAGCGTCTCAAATTTTTCCTTATATTCCAAAGCCATATTGCTATTCTAAATTTCATGTATTCCATATTGTCATGCCTTAGTATGCTTGAGTGCAGCCTTTTTTGTATGTTTTACATGGGGGTAGCTTCCCTTGGTTTGCACCCAGTTCACATTAGTCTGGATGTGCCAGTCAGGTTTTTTTTTTTTTTTTGTCTATTGAATGTTAGCTTGCTGACCGAGCACTCCGCCCCCACCAGGTGGTGATTTTAATTACACCAGGTCCCTACTTTACCCATAAATGCAGGCATTGCTGACAGAGGTGCATATTCACCCAGAAATTCAGATATCAGCCTAATAGAGGTATGTTCACATTAGGTCAGGGACTCACCAGTATTGAGACCACCTTGACGATGGTTGGTGGGCTTTAAAATGTTTGGCCAAATGTTTATACTAAGCGTCTCAAATTTTTCCTTATATTCCAAAGCCATATTGCTATTCTAAATGTCATGTATTCCATATTGTCATGCCTTAGTATGCTTGAGTGCAGCCTTTTTTTGTATGTTTTACATGGGGGTAGCTTCCCTTGGTTTGCACCTAGTTCACATTAGTCTGGATGTGCCAGTCAGGTTTTTTTTTGTCTATTGAATGTTAGCTTGCTGACGAGCACTCCGCCCCCACCAGGTGGTGATTTAATTACACCAGGTCCCTACTTTACCCATAAATGCAGGCATTACTGACAGAGGTGTATATTCACCCAGAAATTCAGATATCAGCCTAATAGAGGTATGTTCACATTAGGTCAGGGACTCACCAGTATTGAGACCACCTTGACGATGGTTGTGGGCTTTAAATGTTTGGCCAAATGTTTATACTAAGCGTCTCAAATTTTTCCTTATATTCCAAAGCCATATTGCTATTCTAAATTTCATGTATTCCATATTGTCATGCCTTAGTATGCTTGAGTGCAGCCTTTTTTGTATGTTTTACATGGGGGTAGCTTCCCTTGGTTTGCACCTATTCACATTAGTCTGGATGTGCCTGTCAGGTTTTTTTTTGTCTATTGAATGTTAGCTTGCTGACCGAGCACTCCGCCCCCACCAGGTGGTGATTTTAATTACACCAGGTCCCTACTTTACCCATAAATGCAGGCATTGCTGACAGAGGTGCATATTCACCCAGAAATTCAGATATCAGCCTAATAGAGGTATGTTCACATTAGGTCAGGGACTCACCAGTATTGAGACCACCTTGACGATGGTTGGTGGGCTTTAAAATGTTTGGCCAAATGTTTATACTAAGCGTCTCAAATTTTTCCTTATATTCCAAAGCCATATTGCTATTCTAAATTTCATGTATTCCATATTGTCATGCCTTAGTATGCTTGAGTGCAGCCTTTTTTGTATGTTTTACATGGGGGTAGCTTCCCTTGGTTTGCACCTAGTTCACATTAGTCTGGATGTGCCAGTCAGGTTTTTTTTTTGTCTATTTAATGTTAGCTTGCTGACCGAGCACTCCGCCCCACCAGGTGGTGATTTTAATTACACCAGGTCCCTACTTTACCCATAAATGCAGGCATTGCTGACAGAGGTGCATATTCACCCAAAATTCAGATATCAGCCTAATAGAGGTATGTTCACATTAGGTCAGGGACTCACCAGTATTGAGACCACCTTGACGATGGTTGGTGGGCTTTAAAATGTTTGGCCAAATGTTTATACTAAGCGTCTCAAATTTTTCCTTATATTCCAAAGCCATATTGCTATTCTAAATTCATGTATTCCATATTGTCATGCCTTAGTATGCTTGAGTGCAGCCTTTTTGTATGTTTTACATGGGGTAGCTTCCTTGGTTTGCACCTAGTTCACATTAGTCTGGATGTGCCAGTCAGGTTTTTTTTTTTTTTTTGTCTATTGAATGTTAGCTTGCTGACCGAGCACTCCGCCCCCACCAGGTGTGATTTTAATTACACCAGGTCCCTACTTTACCCATAAATGCAGGCATTGCTGACATAGGTGCATATTCACCCAGAAATTCAGATATCATCCTAATAGAGGTATGTTCACATTAGGTCAGGGACTCACCAGTATTGAGACCACCTTGACGATGGTTGGTGGGCTTTAAAATGTTTGGCCAAATGTTTATACTAAGCGTCTCAAATTTTTCCTTATATTCCAAAGCCATATTGCTATTCTAAATTTCATGTATTCCATATTGTCATGCCTTAGTATGCTTGAGTGCAGCCTTTTTTTGTATGTTTTACATGGGGTAGCTTCCCTTGGTTGCACCTAGTTCACATTAGTCTGGATGTGCCTGTCAGGTTTTTTTTTGTCTATTGAATGTTAGCTTGCTGACCGAGCACTCCGCCCCCACCAGGTGGTGATTTTAATTACACCAGGTCCCTACTTTACCCATAAATGCAGGCATTGCTGACAGAGGTGCATATTCACCCAGAAATTCAGATATCAGCCTAATAGAGGTATGTTCACATTAGGTCAGGGACTCACCAGTATTGAGACCACCTTGACGATGGTTGGTGGGCTTTAAAATGTTTGGCCAATGTTTATACTAAGCGTCTCAAATTTTTCCTTATATTCCAAAGCCATATTGCTATTCTAAATTTCATGTATTCCATATTGTCATGCCTTAGTATGCTTGAGTGCAGCCTTTTTTGTATGTTTTACATGGGGGTAGCTTCCCTTGGTTTGCACCTAGTTCACATTAGTCTGGATGTGCCAGTCAGGTTTTTTTTTGTCTATTGAATGTTAGCTTGCTGACCGAGCACTCCGCCCCCACCAGGTGGTGATTTTAATTACACCAGGTCCCTACTTTACCCATAAATGCAGGCATTGACTGACAGAGGTGCATATTCACCCAGAAATTCAGATATCAGCCTAATAGAGGTATGTTCACATTAGGTCAGGGACTCACCAGTATTGAGACCACCTTGACGATGGTTGGTGGGCTTTAAAATGTTTGGCCAAATGTTTATACTAAGCGTCTCAAATTTTTCCTTATATTCCAAAGCCATATTGCTATTCTAAATTTCATGTATTCCATATTGTCATGCCTTAGTATGCTTGAGTGCAGCCTTTTTTTGTATGTTTTACATGGGGGTAGCTTCCCTTGGTTTGCACCTAGTTCACATTAGTCTGGATGTGCCAGTCAGGTTTTTTTTTTTGTCTATTTGAATGTTAGCTTGCTGACCGAGCACTCCGCCCCCACCAGGTGGTGATTTTAATTACACCAGGTCCCTACTTTACCCATAAA